>JABUQX010030196.1:140000-155000 GCA_015478945.1 Trachelipus rathkii
CTGATTAAGATAAATTATTCTTGATATTATAATTAACTTGCTTTAGATGAAATAATACTCTATATTACCTTATATAGAGGATTGAGAATAACAATTATTATATATATCTTTATTAATTATATAATGGCTTAATAATGAATTGTATATAGTTTAGACTCAACACACATAGTTTATATTAATAATGTACTATAACTATATCATTACCTATAGACCTTCCACCAGTTACCTTTTTAAAGTTCCATATAATCTCAGATTTTAGCTTCCTAGTCTCTAATCTACTCCATCAATATTCTGTCTATATAGTAAGCAGAAGCCTGATAAAGTTAACTATAATATATAATAATACTTATATTATATATATATTCAATTAAATATATATATATTATATTACAAAGTAGTTATATGTATATATATATAGAAAAAATAATTATAATAAATTTATTAAATATCTTAATTATACTTCCTCAATATTCTAATATATATTAATAATATATATCATTATTTATTTTTTTTGACGTTTATTAGCAATAATTATAAAAGTATTATATCATTAGATACTATCATATATTTGGTGCCCAGTATCTTGATAGATATCAGGAATAATAACTACTGCAACGGCTCATACAAAGCGGCCACTAGCTGGGTTGAAACATCACCATAAAATAAGGGCGGGTTCCGCTGGAAAGCAATCCAACATTATTTTCAAACGTCTAAAAGAAGATTTTGAATAGAGAAAGGGTTATCTCCATAACACTCAGGGATATAAACAAGGGTTATATGACCTGTAATTTAAACTGTTATTTAAACTGTAATCAAAATAAATATTCTTGAAGAGAATAAAATTATTTGAGTTCTTGCAAACGAATCCAAAAATTTAGAGTTAAAGTAAAGACAACGAGGTAGTGTTGAACAAGTCGAGATATAGAATTGGGATAAACCTTTTTTAATAGGAGATAGTTATGGAGTTGTATGATGGAATTTTAGAAGGCCTGTTGCTAGAAATGGGAGTTTTCTTATATTAAATTTTTCATCTCAATGAAGAGATGGCGAACAGATTGCGGGGTATGACTTCGACAAAGATTTGCACAAGGTGGGGGGATAGGGGGTTTTCCGTAAAATTTAGTTGAGATAGAGATAGACTATTGTTATATAGCTAGGCCATATATCGGAGGTCGTGCAGTATTCTAAACTCTGTTAGTACTAATGACGGTATTTTCGTTAAGTATGGGTATTATATAAGGAGTACCACTCCTTCCGATATGATCGGCTTTATAATTTCTTAAAAATGAGACAAATATAGCAAAATACGATAACAGGAAAGCGTTTACTAGAGCTCTTTTAGCTCAATTAAAAGATTCTGGAAATTCCATTGTTCGAGAGAGCACCGAGCATCGCCTCTCCTTTCAAAGGGTCAGGAAACATGTTCGAATATATTACGTCGGTAAGCAATCCATAAATATAACTTGATGAACAGCATTTTATCATTCCCTACAAACATTCTCAATAAACTAATTCGTCTACTATATTTATCTTAAGTTCCACTTTCATTATTCCCTTATTCACTTATATAAGTGGTCTAATTTAATCTGTCTCTTCATCCAATATTCCTCTGTGGAAATATATATATATTATACTCACTACTCCATAAAAACGTATATATTATTACCAACAACCTTAATAATTTCTCATATCAATGGGCACATGATCTTACAGCTTCATGTGCCTTCGCTATGAAATCATATGGTGGATGGCCTAAGTAATGGGAGTGGGGTTATATTCTATACCATTATGCAGTTTTACCTATCATACTTTATTCCATATCCCACTCCTCTCCCAATTACCATTCACTCCTCTTGCTAAATGGACCTCACATAAAGGAGGAAATTATCATTTAAGAATAATGAACTATTTGGGCTTTTCAAGCCCTTTTTTGGCCTCACCCCATACGAAACACGCGAAAGCAGTAGTCATGCTATATCTCATTCATTACTAAGCAATATTATGTAATAATATATGACTATTGAATATCTTACGATAAGTGTTTACTTATTTCATCGACCATCCTCAAACATATATATATATATATATTATATATTATATATATATAATATATATATATATACTATATATTATATATATATTATATTATATATAATAAATATATATATATATATTATATTATTATATAATATATCTATATCTAATATAAAAGACCAAGAAAGTAATCTATCTCAGCCACGTTTTTTTCAACTCTCCAGGTACCGAGGCTGCCTTAACGTCCATCCTTATTCTACTTTTTACTTTTTAATTTAGTCACCATCACGCCGGGTTCCCCTTTCAATTCTACTCTTCTTAATAACCTTTCGCTAGACTTTTCTCCTAATATTTTGGGTTTCCTCTCATAAATATTTACGCTCCCATCCTTTAACACCCTTTGGGTTTTTTTTACTCCTAACTTAGAACAAATCTCATATGCTGGGGGTGGCGTAGCGTGAAAAAGAACAAGTGGTCTCCCTCCTATAGTTGATTTCCATGTTCTTTGCAACTTCTGCCAGATGTGCGCACTGAGGTGAGGTTAGGACGGTATTATTCATAAAAAAAGTAATTATTTTACATTATTTTATCTCCCATCTTATGTATCTTATAATTCCAAGCCTCTTTCTTTTGAAACTTTCATCATTCTGACTTTTTTGTGATACAACTTTCAGTTTTGAGTTTTCCATTCCAAGCTATTGAATTCAACTTTCTGTCCTTTATTATATAGCATTTACAATTTAATGCAATTAGCAATTTTTGAGTTAATGTTGACATTTTAAATTGCAAAATGTTAATTATTAATTAGGGTGATTATTAATTATTATATATATATATATAATACATAAATATAATGGACGTAAACCTAAATGAAGTATTATTTCTCTAAGGGTATGAAGTCGTAATACTGAGGTCAGTCGTATTAAATTGGTCTCCTTATCTTAATACTGAATAAAATTTCTAATATAAAGTACACATATATTTACTGGTGCGAGGATGTCCGTGTTCTCTATAATAATATATAATGACCCATTATCATTAATTACAAATATCTTCAACAAATCCTATTATTATCATTTATGTGAAATTGATATATAATTATAATTATTACTTGATTCATATCTCGATGTATATGTATGTATGTATATTTATCTATTATAATTTATTTTACTAATTTTGTATATATTAATCAAATATATTATTATATCTTTTATTTTATTACTAATAATTACTAATAATAAATATAATCTATATTCGTATATTTTCTCACATATATTATTAGTGGATATATATATAAGCAATTGCACTTACTTCGGATAAAAATCTTTAAGTAGAACTCATTTCACAGCTTCAGTGCTAAAGATGACAATACTACAAACCAATTCTTTAATCAATTTTTATTTAAAAATAATGCTATTTTTGTGAAGTTAGTAGAACGGACCGCGATTCCAACCCAAATAAATCCACAGTTTAGTTTGACAAAATTTATATTTTATGTTCGCCCATTAATATTGCAATATTTAAACTATAATATCTAAGTACTATGTATATATTATATTATACCATATTATATTATGACTTTTATCTGTATTTTATATTTATTTGTGTAATTTTCGTCAAAACAGGGGTAGATTATAATAGTAAAAGTATACTATTATTTAAATCATGTAGATATTATTAATATATATTTAGTCTATATTATATGATATTTATTTTTTGTATTTATTTTTTTTTATTATTGAAAACTTTGAAATAACTTTAATTATATAATTAATTATATAGATTATTATAATAACTGAGTTGTAAATTTGTAGATTACCTTTCGCAGGTTTTTCAAAAATCATCTATAAAGCTTAAACGCAATCTGCATATATTAATAGGCTATCAGGTTTTATTTTGGAGTTTTTTATTATTTTTTTTAAATTTATTTAAGTTTGTGATTATTATTCAACTATAGCATAATTCTAAGTTAATTATATGGCAAGTTTAAATTTTATAAAATAATTTAGTTTATTTGGAATTCTTAGGCTAGAAGGATAGATTTAGAGGCCTAAGGCCTTATTTATTACAGATTTCAGTAACGTTGGCAAAACCCTAATTTTGTGATGTAATAAATAAGGGTTGGCGGGGATAAAATGTGTGTCCCATTTGAAAACTATTTTATGTTCAGTAAGTAGGACGACACCAAATGAATCTTTAGTGGTTGATGTTGTTTATTTTAAACCTGTTAAAGCTAGAAAAAGTGATCATAGCAGATTTATTATGTCGAAAAATTAAGATATGTTGTTTATCATTCGTATTATATTTTTATTTTTAAGGTGTTGGCATTGTAACATAATAATTGAAACCAGTTGTTATTTCAATTATATATATATAATAGCTATACCTTCCTAGGATATTTTTTCTAACTTTAATAAATTATGTTATTCTTTAATAAATAACATATATATACTTGACCTATATATTTAATATATAACTATATAATAACTAATTATATATAATATAATTATAATTTGTATAGTATATTGTTTCACCTACGAATACATTTAGTTAAATTTAAATAGTTTGTTATATATAAGGATATAACTCTCTAGTTTGAAGTAGGTAGAATAGCTAATTAGCTATAATGATGATGTCTTGCTAGGTTTTTGTATTACTGAATGCAGAGAATATATTGTTTATACCATTAAGTAGAAGGAGATTTTTGCACAAGCTGAGTGATATAACATGAATAATTGTAATGGCGATCACACTTCGCCTGCGTTTGTGGTCCCTAATTCCTGAACATAAACTTCAAAAACTGTAATTGTCTTGTTAATCGACGCGAAGTAATGTGGTCCTTGATATGTATTGAATAAAATTGTTTAAGAACTGATCGCCACATGTGGAAGTTTTTACTACTGTAAAGATATATAGGATTAATTCTCTCGATAACCAATTGAGATCATTACAGTTATAATCTTATCTATATAAAACGTAAAGTATATATTAATAATATAATAATAATGTGAAATCTAATCTTATGTGAAAGCTTTACCTTAATTAATTAATAATGATATTATTCAAACGTCCTATACTCATCTACCCCGCTTATTTTTCCATACCCTGATGCTTGCTGACCTCTTAAATGGACTAATTTTTAAGTACCATTAAAAAGTTTGAGTATAATAGAGACATGATAACGATATTAAGACATTTCTCTCATTATTAGAATTAGTGAACCACCCTTTGCCTTTACTCTCTCCTTTAGAATTATATTATATACAGTATAGTATGATACGAAAGCGTGATAAATTGTATAATGCCGCATATAGTTCAAAGATTTATTCATAAATGAGAACAGAGAAGAAAGAGCAGAAATAAATGAAGGGTTAATCTTCTGAAAGCTTTAAAACGAGATCCGTGTCATATTAATTTTATTTTTGAAAATTAGGCGTATTTTAATCCTAATCTAAACATTTCCTTATTAATTTCTAACTAAGATATTGGTTGAATTTTGGGTGCAACGGGTGGATTTTTTTTCTCATAGATATATTGTATTCGAATTCCTCAATGAAGACTGGCTTTCGAAGGTAGCCTACAGCCCCATCCTATTTAAATTAATATCGTTGCCATACAGAAAACTATTGTTCTCCTGCTTTAACCCTTATTAAATTGACTTTTCCCCCCATCTGTGCTAATTATATATATATTAGGTAGTAATCCCTCATATACTAAATTCTATTTTCATTATATTATTTAATTTTCTTTTCCTTCAACTGCTTATCCTACACACCTATAATATATATATACCGCTCACTATAACTACTAATATAGTACCGTACTATATATAAACCAATTTGTTTTATCATATAAATATTTTTTATCATTTATCTATATATACTATTCGTTATAAGCATTATTTGAACTTATTCCTATATCTTTTTTTATCTCATAGTAAAGGAATATTTCTATATCATGTATCCTATAATAATATATATCTACTATATATATTATTAATACTTATCTCTCTATATATAATATATATACATCATATATATCACTACTATCATCATATATCACTATTCTTCATATACTTAATAATTATCCAACTTTAGCCAAAACAACAGCAACTCTTGCGGGAAGATATATCTGCAATAAAATAAATTCATAAAAATATAATCTTTAATAATTAGAAGAAAAAAAATAAAAGAATTAAACAATTAAAATTGAATTGAACCTCAATTTTATTTAGATCATTTTCGTTTTTGTCCTTTGTGCTTAGCACGGTAAGAAATGCTTACACAGTTTTAGCAACGAATTTTCGTGCAAATCCGACCACGACGGCTACGAGGTTTACTTTTCGCCTTACAAACAATTGATAGCTGTTGTGAGATTTATTGGCAGCGGTGATTTGGAATTATAAAACAATGATAATAAAAAAAATAACAAATGATTTATATTACAAATAATTGATCAACTATTGTGATGGGAGTTCAACGATTTGGAATAAATTAGATTTAAAGCAAATTTTATTTAATGAAACATCAATTCAAACGGGCCTACCACGTTGTGAAAACATTGTCATTTAATTTCTTTACGAATATATCAAACAATAAAAAAATATGAATACCGAACAAATATTTGGCACAATCTTATTATTTATAAAGTCATAGCTCACAAACCTTCTTTATCCATTGTATAAAAAAAAAAAAAAAAAAAAAAAAAAATCAATTATTTTCTGCCTGCTTCCTGCCGCATTTGTTTTGGCTTACATTTTTGTTAGCGGATAAGCATTAGATCTAGTAGATGATTCACCGGGAAATAGCAACCTTACAAAATTAAGGAAATTCATTAAGCTTGGAGAATATTTCTTACGATTCCGACCAAAATTTGACAAAATGAACGCAAACTCGAGCATTTCTTACCGTTTGTAAGCAAAATGACAAACGAAATAGCCTTTAATTGTATAGAGTTTTATAACGAGTTAGAAAATTTGAGGGTACACATGCCATAAAATTTTACTTTAGACTAAAATTTTACTTTAGACTAACTAACTCTAGTACTATAAAGTAAATTTGCATCTGTATTATTACATTCTTTATTCACTTCAAGTAAAAGCGTGGTGGCTGGATTATTACACACCTATTATTTTATAAGCACTCTCTTAATATTATATAAAAGTGCACAGTGACTTTCTCATGAACACCTCTATTTACATTAGTGATCCGCAATAGGCCTGGTCCCAATGACAGAATGTTAATTACGAACTGTACTTTCTACTTTTGGGGCTGGGGAGGTAATTTATTTTTACTTTACCAATACATTCCAATTATAATAAAAAAACTTACCATCATTGAATAATGTCTACACCATATAAAAGGTTCTTCTATTTGCTGTTAAAGAACGGTGCCGTCCTATTATATATGAAAGTATATAAGGAATGCAAAGTGAATCAAGTTAGACGTTTCAATGGCATCAATCCAAATCTCATTCTGCAATCAGAACTCTAATCGATTGGGTTGTGCAATTAGGTAGTATACTATTTAGACAATCACGTCTAAAAATCCTAATATTATTATGAACATCTAATTCAAAAATTTATTGGGTATGTAAGACGGTCCTTTAGAAATTTGGGTATAATTTTATTTATTATTTATTATTATTTATTATATTACTATTATTAATTTTTCTATTTTTATTTACTTGATATCAAATTTGAAGTATTGACTTGTCGAGTGACTAAAGGAAGTTGACTGTTTGAAAGAACAAGGTTAGCATTTAGAATGATTGGTGTGAATGGAATATGTATAACTTTTTTATCAATATCTATTACATCTGAAGAAAATGCAGAGAGGGGGAAACTTCATTTAGGTTTTTAAATGGACTTATGCTTCAAAGCCCGTATATTATATTATTAAGGCGTATGGATTAGGTAATTATTTTATAATGAAAAGTAAGAGTTTTCTATGAAGATAATTAAATGAATTATATGGTGAAGAGGTAGGCCTCTGAATTTGAATTGGAATTTATAGGTATATTTTATGTTTTGATATAGTAGAATAGCGTATGTATAAGAAATAAACTGGATGTAGAAACTGAATGTTGTAAAACAAATTGCTAGGAGTGAGGACTCATGGGTGTAATATGTTGATGACGGGTAGTGGATGAAAGAAATTTTGGTGTTGGTTGCACTAAGGAGTGGGGTGTTAGATATATTCATATGAACGGAGAATAGTTAAGAGAGTGGATGGTACTTGCTTATTGTGATGAAAGATGACAGTATTGTTTTTGTATTTAAGATAAGTGTCCATTTGGTAAGATTTTGAGAAAGATTGATGACGGTTGTAAAATATAAAGGAGTCCAATTTGAGAATTTAGCTGGTGAGGAGGGTGGATGATTTGAGTAATGTGACATTATTAGTTTAGCAGCGAGCAATCATTAGTTTGAGATATAGGTATGCAAAAATGGTAACAGTATGCCAGAGATTTATTAATAAGTTTAAAGAGTAAGGCAATACATGTTGGATAAAAGGTTACGGATAATGCGATGTAGTAGGAAAATGGAAAGTGGTAGGAGGTGGCTGGTGAAATTAAATCTTCAGTGAATGTAAGGGAACTAAGTCTTGAGTGCAGCTAAGCGGGTGTTCTGCTGTGTGTGTTAGTGTTACCGGAGTGTTAACTAATAGGGCTGGTAGTGAAACATAATGGAGGAAACTAACTAAATGGTAGTAGAAACTATTTAATATAAAATGGTTTATTAAATAAACTAAAGGTATTTAATGGTATTTGTTTGGATACTTATAATATATGTTGATGTAACCTATAATATATGGTAGTGAAACTATAATATATGGTAGTGAAACTATAATATATGGTAGTGAAACTATAATATATGGTAGTGAAACTATAATATATGGTAGTGAAACTATAATATATGGTAGTGAAACTATAATATATGGTAGTGAAACTATATATGATATGCATAGTGAAAACTACTAATATAGTGGAGTTGTTGTAGTAAGTTAACAGTCTAATTTAAATACTTTAACACTGGTAAGTGAAACATTAATATGGTAATTAGTATGGTAGTTGGAGATATCTATAAGATTTATTTCTTAGTTGGTTATGTAGATAACTGGTAATACTGAGATAAGGTAAGATATAATATATGGTAGTGAAACTATAATATATGGTAGTGAAACTATAATATATGGTAGTGAAACTATGGTGTGGAATAAGAGGTAGACGCTGTAAAAAGGTTGCAGATCTATCTTCTTCAGCATGGAGTTATCTCTAGGTGGTGTCTGGGACGTTATGGCTATGACAAAGAATATACATAAAATTATAGACGAAAGCGTGATAATTGGGAGATGTATACTGGTGCTTGAAGGAGGATAGAGAGTAGAATTGAGATTATAATGAGCTGATATTGCCGTTTGGTCTATTGTGCAAGGTTAATAGGCATGAGTAGAGTGGGTGAATAGTAGGTGAAGTAGATAGTTGTGGGTTACAGTGGAATTCCGAGTATATTTAGTGGAGTGTAATAATAAAGTGTCTGAAGAAAGAGAATGAATTTGGTTCAAGTGAGAGGAATGACGCATAACAAGAGTGAATACAGTGGGTTTTGTGAGGGGGCATGGTTGTGGGCCTGGCTCAGGGGATGAATCCTAACAATGACTATATACCACAGTGGGGGTCTGTTGTGGTGGGCGAAACTCTTAGAGTGGATTTTTTTGGCTGCGATGGGCTCATACTTTAGGTATGAAGGGCAGAGAAGGGGGGAAGGGGTTTCTTGGTTGACTTAGGACATTCTTCTACTTAAGTGTTCTGGTGGGGAAGCTGAAGAAGAAGAAGATGATGATGATGATGATGATGATGATGATGATGATGATCCTTATTATTATATATTTATTATTATTATTAATTAAATTAATATAGTTTTTTTTATAACATTTAATATATCCTTTATTATCATTATTATTAATATTTTTATTATCATGTAAATTACCATAGGTTTTTGTTATGAATATTAAATATATCCTTCTTTATTTATTTGTTATTCTTGTTTTACTCCATTTTCCATTTTTATTTATTTCTATTTCCAGTGTATGTACAGGGAAAAGCGGAACAAACTTTACACAGCTAGTCTTTGATGAACAGCTCTAGGGATGCTCTCTAAGCCATAATGCAAATTAGGGATTGGTGTAAGTACATATGGTGCGTTAATAACATATATTTGGAGAAGACTTTTCTTCAAAGAGAAAAGAGAAGACTAGACAGTTATAAAATGATAATGCAGATTCTGTGAAAATATATTGACACCATGCGAGATGAAGTGCTGTGAAGAGTGGTTGAGCAGACAGCTTTTTCATCCGGAGACAAGAGTATGCCAACCCGGATGTTCCCAGCTGAAGTCAAGAGGCATTCTAGAAAAGAGGAAGAGATCCGATTTCAAAGAATAATCTGGGTTCCATTGACTATTCAATCATTTCTTGGGCATTTATAACTTGTAATGCATGATCATATCCATTTTAAATATTCTCCTTTCTTGGATGCTAAACCCATGAGGTTTGTTCCCAGAGGGCCATGATGAGCAGCGAGGTTTTATGTTGCCAACAGGTGAAATGTAAGGGTCATCGAAAGAGATTGGAAAAGATAACCCATCGAGAAATCCTATCTAGATCAGTCACAACTGAATCGGAAAGTTGAAGACGCGAAGCAACTCTATATGCAAAAAGAGGGGAGCAGATTTGAAATGAGTGGAAGAATGAAAGTAAGAAGAGTAGCTACGGAAGACGCTAATGAAAAGCATAAATAGAGTAAGAGACAGAACAGGACCCAGCCGAAATGACATAAGAGAAAATTGGATAATAGTGAGCAAAATTTAGAGAAAATCCAGAGGTGGTTTATGGAGCAGCGACATGTACCATATTCTGTCAAAGGTCTTGGATAGGTGAAGATTCAATATATAACCCATAAGGCAGAGGTATAAAATTGCCTATCTTTTTGCCCCTCTTATTGATGTCTAGAATATTTCTTTAATTAGTAAAGGTATCTTCAGGTGTAGGAAAATTTATTATATATCTATATATTGGAGCTAAATATGGGTTTTGTTAGTTTAGGTTATTAAGCGTAAAATGGCATATGGGTAGCAGTTTATAACTTAACTGATTGGTTCGTAATCTACCGGTATGACAAACTTATTAAGTCTTGCAGTGTGGTTAGCAATGTACCTTACATAGTGTTTGCTCTTTGGGAAGTCGTGGCGTGTATACTATATACAGGTATAATACATTGCCTATTCTTTTTTGCCCCTTGCGTTAAATTTGGATGTCTAGAATATTCTTTAATTAGTAAAGGTATCTTCAGGTGTGAGGAAAAACGAGGCTCTGGTACACAGGTAACTGGATCCAGCGATTTAGCACGAGATTGTACGGTGGAGCAGTTAGAAGTACTTACTATTGAGTAAATCCTATAATCTTTTACCCATTTTTATAGTTACCTCGAAAAGGTAACTAATACTAAAAGAATCAATTAATTTTCTTCTTCTGTGAAGTGGATCAGTACTTGTGTACTTTTGATTAAAGTACAATAGGACGAGGTGAGTGTGTTTTGTTAGTTTGTCTCTGCTATCACAATTTTTCTCAGCGGTAGCTGAGCGTAGTTAGAGAGGCTCTGAGAAGAGTGGGTTGGTACGGTGGGAGAGTTAGTATAGGTCGATTACGGATGTAATCAGGAGTTTAGTAAAATTTTTGATTATTGGTGAAAGATGGGCAAAGACGGTGCAGATGGAGATGGTAGTGAGAAGGGCAAGGTGAGAGAGAGAGAGAGAAGATTGAATATGTTGAAAGACGTGTTCGTACGGCATGTCCAGACTTTGATGGTCAAGTGAATACCGAGGTGTATGACATGCAGAAAAAGAAATTAAAGGTGTGGTATGATGTATGTGGTGAGGGTTGTGAAAAACCTGCCTGTGAAATTCTATTGAGTTTGGGTGCTAAGGCTTTCAAATGTGTAAGTATGTTGGATTGGAAGTCTTTAGAAAAAAAAGAAGGTGTGGATGCAATTATAGAAAAGTTGGATGAAAAGTATGCTAAAGAAAAATGGAGAGATGAATATGATAGGAAATGTAAACATTTTTATATAAAAAGAAAAAGTGATGAATCAATGAGATTTATTCACAGATATGAGTTGGTGGAACAGAAGTGTAAGATTGTAAGGAAGGAAGATTTAGGTGCAGACATGAAATGCGGCATTTATTGGAAGGAGCAAATATTGGTACAAATCAAAGGCAGATGGTATTGGCTTACCTAGTGGAGAGTGGGAGTTTAAAACCTTTCGGGATGCACTGGTGAATGTATGTGAGGGGTAAGAAAGAAAGAGTGAAGAATAAGCGACGGTTGTAGAAGAAGAGATTATTCCACTCATCTATGGCCTTATATGAGAGAGCCCTCCGAGAGTTCGTTAGGGTAAATTTTGCTTTGTCTAGCGTTGGGGAATTTGTGCTACGGAGATTGTTTGTTCTCAATGTTTGGTTCTGTATAAATTATGTTTGTCAAAAGATCATTTGCAGTTCCATTTGTGAATTTAAAGATCTGACTACTTACTGTAAGGGTGTAAATATCATGAAGTTTTAGCATTGACCAATATTTGAATAGTTGGATTGTGTGTTCACGGTAGTTTCGGGGCCCTGATATTACACATTATTTTTTTTTTTTGCATAATGATAGAGGTGGTGGCAAGTATTCATTTGCCCAAAACGCACCAATAATTGGACAGACAAGCTAGAAGTAGGTGAGCGATAAACCAGACTATGGTAGGTTTTTTTTAAAATAATATTTGGAAGCAAATATCCTTATCATTCAGGAATACATAGTTAGCCATAGGAATAGTTCTCGACTAATGAGACTCTTTAGGGTGTCTTCTGAAAGAAAGCTTGTTATCAAGGATGCCCTAATACTGCAGAACCGATATGCCGACATTTATACATTTAATCTTTTGCTCATATACATACATATACAGCTCTACACGCAGGTTTTCTTTTTTTGATTTGTTATTACTAAGCAATTTTTTGTACTTTGATTCATTGTTTTACTTAAACATTAAGCATGTTTATATAACGGTCTGATATTAAGATTTCGGCAGTGTCGTCAGCACATTCGAGATCGTCATTGAACTGTGACATATTGGGTTGAAAAGTCATTGGGTTCGTATAAATACTATCACACATTAAAGAATAGGGAAACGTGGGAAATTGAAGGCATGTGAGGATGATTTGCTCCTAAATTCGAACGCTAATTGTGTTCGGTCAGCTAAGTATGATTGAACCATTGTAGTGAGCCATTAGTGATACCAAGTCTCTCTATTTGCTTAGAAGAGTAGTTTGTGTGGAACTACATCGATGCTTTCGAGAAATCTAATTAGTTAAAAGTACACAACTGTCTCATAGTATTTTTCATTTAATGCTTTGGTATACGTTTTCTTCAATAAGGAAATATACAGAGCATCATTTGTGTTGCGGTTCTTTGTGAAACCAACACTGATTTTGTGAGAGAAAGCCATTTTCATGCAAGTATTACTTAGCTAAGTTGTGGCCATCAAACTAAGCTCTCTTTTCACAAAAATTTTACCTAAGCTGTATGTAGGATTGAAACAATAATAATAATAATATAATAATAATAATAATAATATAATAATAATGAATATAATAATAATCATAATAATAAAAATAATAATAATAATTTTTAAGGATGTGTACAGGGACCAGTATTGCACGCAAAAAAAGCGGCTATACCGTGTCAGCAGAACTAACAACACTTGGGAGCAATTGAGAAGGAAAATTAGGTCAAGCAAGAAAATGTATTAATTAAATTATTCTTCTCATGGTTGAATGCTAAGATTTTGTATGTCAACTTTTGAAATGGGGGCAATTCTAGGTGAAAATATGCACAA
The DNA here is from genome assembly GCA_015478945.1 of Trachelipus rathkii. Lineage (NCBI taxonomy): Eukaryota > Metazoa > Arthropoda > Malacostraca > Isopoda > Trachelipodidae > Trachelipus > Trachelipus rathkii. Next base: position 153,969 of record JABUQX010030196.1, read on the forward strand.
AGCGATTCCGGAAAGAATGGTAGGTATGTCAGGAAAGAGCTTGTGTCGGATGGTTGAGAAAGCGTCGCAACCCACAAATATATATGGGCGATAGTAAGTGGACCAAACGAAGAACAAAACTAACAGGATGCGGGGTTCTCTCTCACCATGTGAAAGCATGCGTGGAGATGGTGTGATCCATTCGTAAACGGCGCGAGAACCATGCTCTTGAAGGCGACGTTCCGTTTACAAGAGGACGGCCAGCGGTGACCTAAACGAGGTTTAACATTCCGCAGCTTGGCGTCAAGAGGTTCCTCCGCCCAACACGTCTCCCAGCAGGAGATGAAACTACGGACCACACCAACGCTACACTACCAGTCGCACGTGAAGGTTGTCCCAACGTTCATCAGTGGGGACGTCTGTTTTAATTACCCTGCCAGGTGGGCAGTAGGTCTGAGCTATCTATGTTATCAGCCTCTCTTGTTCCACGGACATTTCCCCACATGAAGGACCCAACAAAACTCAATGCACCCTCCATTCAATTGGGTCAACAGAGCAAATGAACTATTTGGAGATGAAACCAAGGTCTATCACTTAGTCTGACACGGTAACGACTCAGAGCCCAAGAGAGCGCCTCTAGAGATACGGAGTATGTATAAACGACGTTCGGGTTGGTAAGGTGCTAATTCCTGCCCACCAGCAACCAGCGCTACTCAGCTGCTGTCAATCGGACTCAGGCTACAGACGCCCAGGGTGGGTGAAAGCGAGATCTGGGAGACCAAGCTGAACGCACCAACTCCGTCTCCCGCTGGAGCCATCAGTGTAAGCAGGTGTTGAGTCATTGTGGATCTCTTCCTTTATGAGACATAAAGGAACCCTTCAACGTCGCCGGATGTGTCTCAGATTTGGTGAAGCTGGATCCCGACAGACAGTGTGGAGAGAGAAATCATTTCGCGTGAACGTTGTCGCAATTGCAGCGCAATAATAATAATAATAATAATAATAATAATAATAATAATAATAATAATAATAATAATAATAATAATAATAATA
>JABUQX010030196.1:160000-172500 GCA_015478945.1 Trachelipus rathkii
AATTCTTCTCAAACCTAACACACCTCTAAGATTGTCCATCTGAACATTTTGTACCTTAGATCTATACCTCTTATTCCAGACCATAGTTATACTACTATACATTAACAAAGGTAACAACCTACTCTCATACAAAATCCTAGCGCACTCAAGACTTAGTACCTTCACATCCGCCAAGGATTTAATTGCACCAGCCACCTTCCGATCATTAACAACTTTCCTACTACATTCTGCATCATCTATTCCCTTTTCATTCCACGTATATCCTAAATATTTAAGCTTATGAGATTTGTCCCAATTGCTCACATTCAACAATTTCAAACTGCAGATTTTCCTTATCCACTACTATCATCTTGCTTCAAGTTGCGTGATGGATGAACACACAGACACTCTCTATCTCCCTCCCTCATCTCATCTGCACTAACAGTATGCCCACTATTAGTGATTTATTATTGCTTAAATTAAAAAAAATATCGCCACTTGAATAAATGGATGACTTTTCATAGTTGATTAGTTATACAACCAATATTCTACATTTCATAGTGGGTGCATATAGTAACTCTTTGAATACTCCTTAACCTTAAAACTCAAACATATAGCTATTACACAAACAAACACAAAACATTCAAATATACATTTCTTATCGCCTCAATTTCCAGAAGAATGATTAGTGCGATCGATAAGTTCCTTGAAGACTAAATTAATATAATGCGCACTTGAGCTGAAAGTTCATCCTTATAGCTTTGATTCAATACATATAAAGATATATAAATTACACAATGGGATATGTAGTTGCACTTAGATACATATTATAAATCCACTTATAACTTGATGACAAACAAAAGATTGTAGTAAGCTGGGTTACACTAGAAAAATAAAATAATTTATTCAAATTACTTAGTGATGAATGGCATACACATGAAAACACTACTACAATTATCCAAGACACATAAAATTTGAAATAAAGAAAAAAATGCAGAAATACCAGACTTATCCCAACTACAAAAAATTTTTGATAGTTAAGATTGTGTAGTCTGATGAAATATCGATATTTTTTTCCGATAATCTTTTTTTTTTTCAATAAATCTTATATCCCATTAGAGGACTTAAAAAAGACTAATAAAATTATTTGTTTTATGTTTTAAATTCGGCTTATAGAACCCCATTCAGTTAAGTATATAAAAGTTTTGTTAGTATACACAGTAAAAATACTAGTCTATCTTAACAAAAACTATATCTATACCCTCACTGATTTATGAAATAAAAAAAAATTAATATGAAAGTAATGAATAACTTGCTATATATATAATCGCCCACCCCCCCCCCCCATAATGTAGAAATTTTTTATTAAATAATGTACGCAGAGTTCTCAACAATATCAAAACCTTTAGACTACTTTAAAAAAATATAAATTTTTAGACAACGCAAACTCAACTAATTGACCCAAGATTTGATTAGTTTGTAAAAATAATTTAATAACCAGCAAATAATAAGTGAGAGGAACAACCTTAATAAAATGAAATGTTTGTAATTATTTCGATAAGAAAGAGCATTATAATTTACAAAATATTAATCGTGAGAATTATCAATTTAAAAATGGGAAAGAATTAATCTTCCAATCATAATACTAAGTGGGAGAAAATATAAATACAAAACATGCTTTTAAAAAAATAATAAGTAATAATAATAATAGGTTAAAAAAAAAAGCATTGCAGAGTTCATAAATCACTGTACAGTACGTATGCTAGCACAATGACTAGTTTCCTAACTTTTCCAAGATTATCTCATATTACAAAATGTTAAGTTTTTTAAGTTAGGGAAAAATATGAAATTGAAAAGAGCACTTAACAAAAACAACAAAATAATAATAATAATAATAATAATAATAATAATAATAATAATAATAATAATAATAATAATAATAATAATAACGATGCAATCAAATAAATTTTTCCAAAATAGTTTTAAAAAAACGATGCAATCAAATAAATTTTTCCAAAATAGTTTTAAAAATTACCCGTACATCTGAGGCAGCTTCCTTTGAATTCACCTGTTAGTAATGACATTCTAACAGACGTTGGAAATAAAACCATAATACAAAAAAAAAACGGTTTTAAAAACTTATTATTAAGTTAATTAATTAATTAAGCCATTACTACACTAGTAAATCAAAAAATAAAATACTACTTGAATCAAAAACTTTATTAATATGGTGGTTGTTAGTAGTGTTTGTATTAGCATTTGCATTAGCATAATAATCATAAATAATAATAATAATAATATAATAATAATTAATAATTAATAATAAATAATAATAAATAATAATAATATATATAATAATAATAATACAATAATAATAATAATAATAAATTTATTATTTACCTTATCTGGAGGAACCTGGATAACAAGCTGAAAAGTTAATATATATATATATATATATATATATATATAATATATACTATAATATAATACGATATACTATATATATATAATATATACTATATATATAATATTATATATATATTTATAGTATTATACTTATCTATATATATAATATATAATATAAATATAAGCAAAATAATAATTTTCAATTTAATAACTCTTAAAATTAAAAGTCTATTTACAATGAGCTTACTTTGACTTTACTCAGATGTGGAATAGGACAAGAGCCATCACCCTTTGGAGGTATCGTAAGTTCCCATTTTCCATATTCAAGTTTCTTGAAAGGATGAGAACTTGAATTCCAGTCATCTAATTAAAAAGAATTAATAAATTAAAACTTTTATTTCCAGAACTGATTTGGTTAACATGGCAAAAGTTGAGAAGAATTATAAATGAGCATATTTAGGATACATTCCAAAACACCAATCTCAAATATATATAGACTTAACAATGCAGTAACACTAACCTAGTTTTGGAACTTGAACTTAAATTTTTTTTATTTTTTATACTTTTTTATAGAGGGAGTGATAAAACCCAAAGAAACCCAACAAAGCCATTAATAAATAGTTTTGTCATATATATATATATATATATATATATATATATATATATATATATATATTATATTATATATATATATCTTATATATATATATATATATATATATATTAATATATATATATATATATATATACCGATATATAATAATATATATATATATATATATTTATATATATATAAATAATATATATATATATATAATATATATATATATATATATTATATTATATATATTATATTATATATATAATATAATAATATTATAATAATATATATATATATATATTACGGTAAATATATAAAAATATATATATAATATATATATATATATATATATATATATATATATATATAATATTACTATATATATAAAGGTGTTCCAAGCGTGCGCACACATTCAGGTCTTCAAAAAAAATTAATACTGAGTAAATTATTTTCTGCTTCCACGATCTGCAATTATGGCTGAAACTATGACTTAGAAGAAGACAAACAACTTGTTTTCATGTTTGCGTAGACAAGGGACTACACACTGCCTCAGTATCTGATGAATTCAACCGCAGCCACCCTGAGACAACCATTGAGCCATTGAGTCTGCCATTTAATCAATGCTTCCTTGGTGCTACCAAACATGAAAAAACAAGTCTATATATTTTTTGAAACCTGTATTGTGCTAGGAACTTCTGGGACACCATAATATATATATATATATATATATAATATATAATTATATATATATATATATATATATTATTATAATATATATATAATATAACTATATATATATATATATATAATAATATATATATATATATATAAAATATATATATACCGTAATAATAATATAATCTTAATTTTATTTTATATCATTTAAATAATATAGATAATATATATATATATTAATATAATTCTTATAATAAATAGTATATATATATATATAAGTATTATATATATATATAATATATATATATATTATATACTATATATATATATATATATATATTATATACTTATATATATATATATTATATATATATATATATATTAGTATAATATTATATATTATATTTATAATTATTATTAATATTATATATATATATATTTAACAAAATTACATTTGCAAAGTTTACTAGGACAACGTTAGGAATCATGTTTTGAGGACAACAGGAACCCATCCTTCCACACAACTTTAATCATCTTAACATGACCTCACAAAACTTTCGTAGTCTCGTGTAAATTTATTCAAATCCACACTTCATTTGCTTTATTTGCTCAGCAATGTCTTATGAACATTTATATCTGAATGATACATAATATAAAGAATAAATAATTTAATATGATAAGTTTTTACAAATAAATCGTCGCCATTTGGTGGCCACAACCAAGAATGATGCAATTCAGTGGTATTGTTAATTCATATAAATATTAAAATTTAATTTGCACTAAAAAAAAAAAAATATATTCTATATAACTTCTTTCAGATCATTACGCTACTTAAACCTGTGTACAAAAATTACTGAAAGTTAAAAAAAATCTACCAGTCATGAATATATATATAGATATATAATTATAATATATAATTAATATATATATATATATAAGAATATATATATTTATATATATATAAGATATTATAATATAATAATAGTATAATATATATATATATATATATATACTATATATATATATATATATATATACTATAATATATATATATAATATATATATATATATAACACGTATATATATATATATATATAATATATACTATATATATATAATATATATATATAACTAATATATTATATATATATATTATATATATATTATATATATATTAGTATATAATATATATATATAATATAATATATATATATATATATATATATATATATATATATATATATTACAGCTAACACCATCACTCACAGGCAGAGCCCAATTCAAGGAGGGGGTGTACTCAATTTACTTCTGAGTAAGATGAAAATATGCCTAAGGAGAGAATAGCTCAAATTTTATTGAAGAGGATAATATCTCCCTCACTCTCTTTCCCGCAGTTAATAGTGTGTTAAAAGAAGTTAAAAGAACAAAAAGTTTTACACTCATATAAATAAAGGAATAAAGAAGAAAAAAAACAAATAAAAAAAACTGACAAATCCCAGGAAGGGTATTAAAAATTACTTAAAAATCCAAATAAAGTAAGAGAATTGTTAGATGACATTTCAGTGCCCTTCCAGATGGGCGCAGGGATCAAGAGAGTGCCAATGGTGATGTTGAGTTTTCTAAAGGGAAGACTGATACATTGCTAATTGGAGACTCTATGACACGATACCTAGATAGGACTTTTCAAAAGAATAAAAAGAAACGATTGAGAGTATGTTATCCAGGTGCCAGGAGTGAGTAGATATCGTAGGAATAGAGTAGATAAGAGATTAATTCTACAAAATGTTGATCAGATGTGATTTGCATGTGGTACAAATGATATTATAGGACATTAGAAGTCAGAAGAATTAAATAGCAGATTATAGGAGATTGATTCACAAGATGAAAGCTAGTGGAAGAAGGTGCAATGATATTCTGCGGATTTACTTAGGTTAGGTGCCAGAGTCAGGAATGGCGGGAGTAGGCTTTAGGTTGTAAATGAAAGGTGAGGAAATCTATGTCTTTCACGAAACTATTAGGTTTTGGATTTGTGGAGAGAATTTCTGGGATAAAGATCTTTCTGCAGCAGATGGAGTTCACTTGAGTTCGTAAAGGTGTTGGGCTTTTCAGTACCAGTTGGAGACTTTTTTAGCAAAAAACTAGGTAAAGTTCGGGAGTACTAGGGAGGGTAGGTGGCTAAATCAGATACAAATAATGGCATGGCTAAATAATAGTGGGAGATAAAAATAAAGCTTAGTGTTGTTACAAGGTTCAAATAATGATGATGATAAATAAAAATAACAGCGCATTTCAAGTTATCAAATGATTTTTACACCAAAATGCTCATAGCCTTTAGAAATAAAAAAGATGAGCTGATTAGTAATACCATAAATGAGAATCTAGGACATTATTTGCATAGCTGAGGCATGGTTAATGAAGAATTATATGGAGACTCCTTTCAGGAATATGAAATAGACGGATATTCACTTTATTTCTACCAGCAGCTTAGAGGAAAGAAGGGTGGTGGTTGTGGCGCTTTATTTAAAAGCAATCATTCATCTGTATTAATAAATGACTTAAAATGAACTTCATGATATTGAATCGGTGTGGGTAGATATTCTATATACAATAAATATATAGAATGGTCATTTTATAGACTCCTTGGCCAGAGTCAGAATTAGCACGCGGAAATGGTGAAGATAATAGAGACAGCATGCCTTACAGGAAAGAAAAAGGTTATAGTCATAATGGGTTGATTTTAATTTTACCGGGCATTCATTGGATCCACTTGAATCTAGTATGACAATAGTAGTTCTAGCTTACATAAATTGTATACGTAGATAAACTTTTTGACCCAGATGCCAAGAACCCACCAAGATACGATGCACTACTAGACTTAATATTAACTAACATGAAAAGTGGGTGGGATGAAGTTAGAGTTGAGAGGAGAATTTAGGACTTAGTGACCATACTATAATTAGATTTAATATGAATGTGATATCTGGGCCAAATTCAAGTAATAAGCAGAAAAAGATTTATTTCCGAAATGGCAATATTACCAAAATTTCAGACATGCTGAGTACAACTAACTGCCGATAAAGAGTTTAAAGACCCAAAACTGTTTTATCATGTGGAACATTTTAAGCAAATTTTAAATGAATATTCAAGTCAGTATGTTTTGAAAGATTTTAAACCCATTTAGGGGTTGGAAAGAGAAAACCTGTTGTGGAATAGAGAGAATAAGAGAGTAAATTAATGAAAAGCGTAGATTGTTTTAAAATATTCAAATGTAGTAACAAGATTATTTTAGAAAATTATAGAAATAGAAATGAACTTAACCACATCAATAAGAAAGGCAAAGAGGGAGGCAGAAAATTAATATAGCAAGGAATAGTAATAAGAATCTAAAGAAGTTGCTTGCCTTTTATAAATTTTTAAAAGTAAGATAGGACAATTGTCCAATTAAAATTGATGAAAATTAAGTGAGTTCAGATAAGAATATGGTCAAACAATTTTCAATGCTTATTTTGCTTCATTGTGGTTACTAGGAAAGATTAGATAATAGTTTGGTGACTAATAGTTCTTGGTAAGCATGTAACAAATAGACTTACAGAAATTTGAATTATGAGATAAAAGATATAAAACGTTTATTAGATCATATTGACCCAAGTAAAGTGCGGCCCTGATGGATTATATGCTCTAGGAATATCTGAAAGGAGGGTTTAGTACCAGCATTGCAAAGGTACTGTATTTGATTTTTAAAGGATCTATAACATTGGTGACGGGTTACCAGATGGACTGGAAAATGGCATATGTTGTCCCTATTTATAAGAAAGGTAGTAATGAAGATTTGGATAATTATAGGCCAGTTAGACTAAACATCTCTGGTTGTAAGGTTCTGGAAAAGTTAATGAAAGTTCATATAGAGAAATATTTAGAAGATAACAAGAGGTATTGTAATGACCCCAGCACGTTTCAAGAAAAGGGTAGATCATGTCACTACAAACCTTTTGTAGAATTTATGGAAACATTACTGACTGCACATCGACCGAAGAGATCCAGTTGATATTGTATTTTTAGACTTTAGTAAAGCTTTTGATAAGGTTCCCCACCTAAGGCTGTAAATGAAAAAGTTATTGCAATAGTAGGATTAGTGGATGGGTACATGGTTGGATTAAGAGTGGTTGCGAATAGAAAACAGTGTGACAACTAAATTGCGAATAAATCATCATGGGAAATAGTGAAGATTGGTGTCCACAGGGTTCAGTGCTGGCCCACTATTTTCCTCATATATTATAAATGATTTAGACCATGGATCTAAATGCAAGGTTTTCTAAGTTTTGCAGATAGATACTCAAAGTGGACCACCTCAGTTAGGCACACTCACGTGAAGACTGCCATAAAGATTCAAAATGATCTAGTTGATAAACTTCTGGGTGGGCAGATAAGTGGCAAATGAATTTTAATAGTAAAAAAAAGATAAGGTTTTTCACCTAGGTTACTCAAATAAATGTTTTAACTACAATATGAATGGGTGGCTAGTCTGTGGACCAAGAAAAAGATCTTAGGTGTGATATAAGCCAGTAATTTCAAACTAACAATAGAGCTGAACAAGATAGAAGAAATACAGCTAATAAGATGCTGGGCATAATAAATAGCAAAGTTGTTTACAAGAGCAAGGAAGTAATAAGAAAACTGTATAAGCTATCTTAGGCCAGTAATAGAGTATTTGTGCCACAAGTTTTGGGCCCCTTATTTAAAGGGAAGACTTAGATATGCTTAGAGAGAGTGCCAACCCGCTCGCGCAACAAGATGATCTTCCTGGGTTTGAGGGTAGAGCGCTAATGAGGAGAGGACTGAAGGATTTAGGAATGTTTCTGTAGAAAGGCGTTTCTCAGAGGACATGAACAAGCTACAAAATATTACATCCTATTGAATAATACAAACATAAATTTTCATTAAGTAGAAACATGGACAGAAGTGACCAAAGGAGCATAATACAGAAAATTAACCGAAGAAAGCAATGCATCTTGATATAAAGAACGCAGTGCATTCAGTAATAGGGTGTCCTCCAACTCTTTGGAATAGTCTGCCAGGAGGACTCGTTGAGTGTGACTCTGATTGCAACATTTAAGAAAGGCTTGAGATTCGTTTATGGATGGGTTGGGTATCAAATATATATATAGACAGAAGAACAAATTGGCGCGTTTTAATATAATTATAGAAGTTATTAATGTAGATGCATGTGTGACCATAACTTAGTTATTAATGCATGTGGATGGTGTGGGTATCATATTTAATATAGTATATTTTGACTAGCCAAATTGGTGGATTTAGTAATACACTTGAACGCCTGGAGATGCTTATGTGGATTCATGAGCATGTTTGCGTCACGTGGCGTGACTGCGGACAGTCTCAATAGGCCCATGTGGCTTATTTACGTCTCTATATTCTTAATGTCTTAATGTCTAAATATAGGGTAAATGAAAAAAATGTGTTTTGTATTAGGGCATACATTTTGAGGGAGGTTAAAAAAAATTGTTAAAATATACTTTTTAAAGAGAATACTTTAAAATTAAATTCAAAAGTAATAAGTTAATAATATTTTAACAATCATGACGGAATTACTGCTGTTAACACTAAAAGACTCAAATATTATTTACTATATAATAAAAAATACCAATTAATATAAAAATTAAAAAAATTACTGAGAATAAAAATAATTAGGATTTTTAAATAATCTAAAATAAAACCTCTCAAAAAGTGGGAGGGGGACCTGTCTTGTGTACTAATTACCCAGTGGAGTCAAGTTTGAACAAGAATCAGAAGGGAAGAAGAGTAGTCCTCTGAGGATCACCACATAGCAGCTGGTCAGGGAGACTTTTAAAGCCCTGTTTCCAACTGATCCTTTTCCCTCAACCTCCAAGCTTATTAGACATGTTAACACCTCAAAGGAATGATTCTTCAAAGAGTATGCATTTCTTAATAATAACAAAACAAGCTTTGTCAGAGTTCATCAACTTTAGAAGAGCTTATCTCTTGGAAACTTTATCAGGAAAATCTATTAGATCAACGCAATTAGCAATAGCTTATTCAATCACCGCAGATTTTTTCTCAAGATTTAAAAAAGAAAAATTCATGTCTTCTAAATGTTCAAAGATTTTCCAAGTGAAATATCAAATTTTTGAAACTTAAGTAGCTTCAAATCAGAGCTGAAGTAGGTTGCCAGTAGGGATGGGCCGGATAGTGAATTAGCCGGATAGCCGATACCGGATCAATCCGGCTGGAAGATTAACCGGATATCGGCCTCGGATATCAGATAGTGAAATTAGGCCGGATAGCCCGGTACCGGATATCCGGCAGTCGATATATAGCGTCGGGCGGGGGACATAAAATAAAAAAAATTTTCTCATCTTTCGGTAAGTACTTGACAAGTTATTTAGTATCATCTTTTAATTCTACGCAGAGATTCTTTATATAATATGTAAAAAACCATTATATAATAACAATTAGGTGTATAAAATGTCCTTAAATAGAATTTCACATTTGAAAATTGCGAGTTTTTTTTAACTTTGTTTTAAATGAAGTTATGGACAGATTTTAATTATATATTTTTTTAGTGTATACAGTTGAGTATGTTAGCTTTAAACTGGCAAACTAAATTTTTGTTCCAAACAGTGCATAGTGGTTAAATCGCTGGGGCTTAACTTGGCCCAATTCATCCCCCCCCCCATAAAAATTGGTGATGGGGCACAAAAATTATTATTGACATTTTATCCTACCATACAGGCAATAAATATAATAAACAAGTTTACATTATATTACATAAAAGTTAAAATAAAAAATGAATTATATGGAAAATATGAATTCCAAAAAAAGGGTCAAAATTTGTCCCAAGAATGGGGTGATTGGGGCACCACATTTTTATTCTTATTTTAATTTATCATTATTGAATTTTAATTACTTATTACTAATTTTTAATATAATAAACCCAATTTCTATATTAAGTAAAAAAATTAAAATATAAAATTGAATTTTACATAAAAGAGGAATTTAAAAAGATGACCCAATTCACCCACAATGGTGGTCACGATTCACCCCTTCAAACTGAATCTAAATGAGCTTTATTTAAACTTTAATAAAACTAATGATTTTAGAATTACATTCATTATTTTTTTGTGTGCTCATGACCTACTATAGGGCCTTGATTTCAGGAAAAAAAATTTAAAAGTGTATTAGGGAAATGGGGAGACTAAATATACTAAAGATGGCCAACGTCACCCCGCCGACGCCATATACCAGGATTACATATATATATATATATATATACTATATATTTAATAATATATATATATATATATATAATATAATATATATATATATATATATATAATATATCACTATATATATATGGCCAGTCTCCAGGTTAGGTGCCCCTATATCTAAAAAAAAACACTATATCTACATAAAACTATAATATATTTTCGAATCAGCGTACATTGTAATGCAAGAACTAAAAAAAAAATAATAATTATAATTTTTAATAAATAACTCCAAAAATTATTATAATCGTACGTTTCCAAACTTAATTTCAAAGTTAAATCCATTAAAAAATAAACGTTTTCCTCATATCTTTCAATACTTTAGGGGAAAAAAAAAATGGCAAAAATTAAAAATAAAAAAAATTAAATTAAAATTGAAAATTTAAAATGCATATATGTTTAGGTTAGGTCAGGTCAGGTCATTCAAAAAAAAATTTAATTTCTCTTGAACATCTATCTATCAATAGGTGGTGTTGTGTGATGTGTGTGTGTGGTTTTGTGTGTGTGTGTGTTGTGCGCGCGGCGCGTGCGCGATGGTTCGCCTTAACATTTGAAAAGAAAATATTGGGCGGACTTCATATTTGGAATGCGAAATTTGGGGGAACGAGAGAATTATCGTACATTGAAACCTATTATTATTATTAATACTTTTTATTTATCTCACTTTATTTTAATTTTCTTCTTCATTTTCCTCCAATACAATGTGCGCTGATTTCAAAAATTTATATTAAGTTTTTACGTAGCTATCATAGTTTTTTTTTACATACATGTCACCTAATCTGGAGGCTGATATATATATATATATTTATATATATATATATATAATATATATATATATATATACTATATATTAGAATATATATATATATATATATATATATATATATAATATATATAATATATATATATATATATTATATATAGTCAGAGGTGGACGCTTCCCGCAATTTAAGTAGGCAATTCCGCAATTGCGGCCAATACCAAATAAATTGAGGGAATTGCAATTGCGATAATTTGAAAAATTGATGTGGAAGTGCAGTTAGCAGAATGCCATTATTCATTCCGCAGTTAGGGACTTTACCAAAAAAATTGTGGAGTTCAGTGGAAAGCCAAAATTTATAGTCCACAATTTTTACACATTGGCCATCTTTGTACGTCTGATAGCAACACCGAAAAATCTTTTTTTTTTTTTTTTTTTTTTTTCTCTTTTCTTCAAGGATTATTTTTAAAAAGGTTTCTTTTATTTTTGATGTAAAATTTATCAATATTATAAATGATATTAAGTGTTACTATAATCGACCAATTCTCAATATCGATAATATTTAGTTCTCGATTTGTCCTATAAAAGTTATAATCGATATTGACCATTTATTCGTTAGCACCACTTTTTCTTAATAGCAAACGTATATTTATTTCCAACATGGCATTTTATCAAGTTTTGTGCCCTGACATTTGCTCTGATTTTTATATTTTATCACTGAAGGCGGGAAACATTGAGAATAAATTCGTGTTTTTTTTTTTATAAATTTCTGAGAATTT
>JABUQX010030196.1:177500-195000 GCA_015478945.1 Trachelipus rathkii
CCATATTTTTTATAAAAGACATAGGTATATTTGAGTTGAACATAGAGGAATAAGGATGATTTCTGGCTTTAAGGATAAGAGCTATGAGAGGATGAAGGAGTTAGAAATATTTTCTGTAGAAAAGCAATTTTTTAAAGGGAACATGATACAAGTCTACAAAATACTTTCTTCTCTTGATAATATCAAGATCAATAATTTCTTTGTAGATCATGAGAATATTAGGAAGGCATGCCATCTTCATATAAGAAAACTCATTCAGTAATAGGGTTATTAAATTTTGGAATGGTTTGCCATAGAAAGTTGTTGATTTTGACTCACTTTCAGCATTTAAGAAAGGATTGGATAGGTAGCTATATGGATGATATGGGTATCACATAGGGTATTAAAATTAAGCAAGTTGGTAAGTTTTTAGTTATTAAGATTAAACTGTATGCACGACAATAGTCTATTAAACACTTGTAATGTGGTTAGCATATAATTTAGCCATAATTTTTTCTCCTAATAATAGTTATAGCTGGTGCAGTAGTAGTTATAATTAGTGTATATATTACATTGGTCTTGTTTAAGATATTGACAAGCCTTAAGGTATTATATGATTTGTGCATGAAACATGTAGGCCTATATAAGTATTTAATTTGGCTAATACAGTCTCAATAGGCCCATTTGGTTTATTATCATATCTTTATTTCTTATATTTTAATGTATACTATATTAATCTTTACTTTGGAAAGATACCAATAATCCTTAGGGCTTTATATGGGTTTTGCATGTTGCATGGGTTGAATAGTTATATAATAATTTGACTGAGATAATCTCGATAGTCCCATGTGGCTTCTTAATATTTTACAGGTTTCTTAAGGGATTTGGAAAAATGGCAAGAGGTAGAACTGCATATTTTAAAATAGGAATAGCTATATGAAATATAGGCAGTAAGAAACCAGTCCCAGTCAAACTAAAACATGCAAAAACCCATATAATATCCTACATTCACAAAGTAGAGGCAACATATATACTAACTAGGCTACTACAAAAAAGCAAAAATTAAAGCTAAGGTACATGCCAACCACATTGCAAGTATTTGATAGTACTATTGTCATCATTAAACCTGTAAAAACCAAATATTTTTAGCTTTGTCATAATACACTATTTGATGCCCATACCTATCCAATCCCAATCCCACATATTTTTTTTGTTTTTTTTTTGTTGAGAGAGAGGACCTCATCAACGAAGGGTATATGCCATCCCTTCTGGATATCACGAACCCAAGGCAAGTGAATCACCTGCAACGAGAACCCGTGATACTCTCCGTATCCATATACACATTCCCTAGCCTAGAGTCGAAAAATTTTTAAAGTTGCAAAGTCGAAACCGGGTATTTTAAAATGGTGGAGCCACAGTCGTCGCCGGCACAAATTTTTACCTATATCGCTACCCTGTTCCGTGATTCATTAAGTTTAAGTAGTCATCATTATAGTTAGTTTTGATTGAGTAGAAAGAAATAAAGTGTCACGTTGAAACTAAAAAATTGCGTGTATTCTATTTCCATGTTTGGCAAGAACCAACTAATAATTAATAATACTTTTCCAACAGGATATAAATTACCAGAATTCAGAAATTATATAATTTAAATTCTTATTGCACTTAAGTTTATGCACCAACTTACTACCCATTTATCATTTGCTTTACAATTTTGTTGCTATGTTAAAATATAACTTACCTGCTCAACAAAATTTAACCTTTCTAGAGAATTTTTACGTTGAAGGTCTTTTACTGGTATATGTGTCTATTACCATAGTGTATTAAAAATCTATTAATATTAAATTTATCTGCATTGGCTTAGCTTAAATCCTCATAGTTATAAAAATTTATAAATATTTTATTTATTATTTTTTTCCTAATACTAGGTACTTTAGTTTTTTATATTTCCTGCCAACTCTGATTTTTGAAAAAAATGATGCCTGTACTCAATAGCTCAAAAGTCGTTAAAAATAATAAATTGATGTGCAAAATAATATATCATTACGTGATATGAGTATTCGCGTAAATTATTATTTATGTATATTGTGGTAAAATCCAAATATATTTAAAGGATCACTACGCAATTATTTTGATTTATTTAAAGTGCCATATTGAAGGTACAACAAAAGGAGGAAACATTGAGCAACACGAGCCAGATTCACAAAAATCTTAATTTTTATCTCTTAAAGCTGAATCGAATCAAATCATTATTGGATTATGGTTGAATTTTTCTTCCAGCATTTTCTCTCTTGTTAAAATAAATTTGAAAGAATATTTATTCTCTCTCTCGCCCTGTCTATTACAATACTCTATGGAGTCTATAATATAATGACTTGAATTAGTAAACTGAAGTACTTGTAAATAAACAATTTATGGCGGTAATTGATTTATGTGAAAGAGGTATGTGGGTAAGTAATACTTTCTTGATAAGAAGAAAAATTATCTCCTAGTTAACTTTTGATTTTGATTTTTGATATTTGAATTTATTAAGATATTCTGATATTTGAAAAACGTGAACACTTAGAACTTGATTAGTTATAACTTAATTTATTGTGATACCATAAATATTTAGTGATTTTTTAAAATGAGAAAAAAGGTATTATGCTAAACACCAAAATGAATGGGAAATAAACTTCTCCTATAGAACATTTAGAATTGAAAAACTTAAAGCTAAATATTAAATGAATGAATAAAATAGAAAGATATTATATATAATTGATTATTAATATATAATATATATAGTATATTATTGTATATTATATATATATATTATTATAATAGATATATATACTTATATACTAAATATATATTATACTATATTATATAATATATACTTATTATTATATATTATATATCAATATATAATATATATATATATTATATATATATAATATATATATAACATATTAATATATATATAACCTATTATAATTATATATAATGTTTTACTATAGTATAGTACTATATAAAATAATGCTATATTGTAATCTTTATTGTAATTAATAAAGCCAGAACTCTTGGGAGGCAATAAATTGAGTTTAAACTTTAAGACAGTAAAATTTTCTTACATTCTTTATAAATCAACACACATTAACTAGGGTTGATCCTTTTTGAATACTGTTATATTTTAAAATTGAAACAGCCAATAGAACGTCTTTCTCCTACGGCGATAATGAAGCCCAAAAGGGAAGAAAGACGGCAGTATAGTGGAAGGCTAAGACGAACTAATATGCATGAAAACAAGTGCCCAGGGGCTTTTTGTCCACATGGCACTCAGCTAAAAATAATATATATTTTTAACTAAAATGAAATGTGTTAAAATTTTAATATTATATGTTCAAATATATAATTGAGCTTCCGGTCTATTCTTTTTTATAGTGTCATTTGATACGATAAGTTCATATACCAGTGAAATAATAAGATAAAATTAGGGGAGTGGTGATATAACATCTTGCTCAAAGTATCCATACATTTGGTATCTGGAACCTTCTCAACCACATTCTAATAAAATAATTATTGGGATTTGAATACTACTGATATGTATTGAAGGATCAATGAGTCCATCCTTATTTATTAATACAAAATAAAAATTTATTATATATACCTTTTTAAAATTGGACAGAAACCAACTATATAAAAGAAATCTTTAACAAAGTGAAATATCATCAACTATTTTTTTTTACAACCTTTCTCATTCCTTATTAATTATTGTACCCGAGGTGTGAGTGATTTCATTCTATGTTTTAATTAATTAAAGATCTCTTCATCTCGCGATACGATTTTTGAGAAGTGAGTGTTATCTTAAATGACAAATAGTTGGGAGACATAAACATGGACGTGATAATAATAAAAAATAAACCGATAAATATAGAAAGATTAACGCATTTATTATGGGAGTAGAAAATTTGAAACTGTTCTCTCAGTATAGTGAGTACCATAGTGAATTATTGAAAAAGAAGTCTGAAGGTTCAATTATTGATTAATGCTAAAAAACGTATAAGCTGATACATGAGCAAAATATTTAATCTGGGTAAAAGAAATAAATAAAAAGTCTCATTTTACCGTGAAAATATCGTGCTTTTAAAAAAGAAATAAAAAAAAAAAAGTCATTACAGCATGGTACTCATCGCGCATATTATCTCAAAAGTAATAAAAACAAAAGAAGAAAAGATCTTCCTAATGAAGACTCTGCAACCAGTAAACCTTTAGTACTCGCCTTTTGTATGGGGGGCGAGGGGATAGAGAAAACTCCCCACAATTGAGGATCCTCAAAAGGCACGTAAGCTCAAAAGCTTCTCTAAAAATATGTGAATACTTAAAAAAGGATAAAAGAAAATAAATAGTCTCTCGCGTGAATGAAGACGAGGCCTATATAAAGAAACTTGTGAAGGGTACGAAATAACCCAAAAGTTAAATTCGAGTCAATCCAACTACAAAACTTATTAGCTCAATTATGTATAAGACTGTATGCCTGGGAGGAGCTTTCAATAATCGTAACCTGATTGTTCTCAGATATATATCTAGGTAAATGACTATAGGAAATTCTTCTCCCTGTCGCAAATGGTATTTTGTTTTTGTAGGAAAATTTAAATCTTTTAATTCAATTTGTTTATATTAAAATAAGTTAATTAAAAAAATAAAGAAGTTATATTGAGCGCAACATAATTTTCTGTTACTAATGTAACAATTCAGAAATGGACTTCATTTTGTCGTTATTTATCAATTAAAACAAGGTAGTCGTAAAGTTAAATAACTTGTGTTTTTACAATGTGTAATAAGGATTTGGGTATCCCCCACCATGCTCTACCCTCTTCATCGCAAACCTAGGTGAGCGAAACAACGTTAGCTAGCAAGTGATTAAATAAAACTTTAAGAATGCTTGTAATACGGTACCGAATAAAAAGGTTCTATTCCGTGAACTTGATTAATAAAATTTCCTTTTTTTAGATAGAAGTTGTAAAGTTTGTATTTTAAGAGTATAACAAAAAAATTTATATTATTAAATGCTCGAAAAAATGTGTAAACAAAGAAGAAACGTCTTGTGTAAGAACGGTACTTTTTAGGTAGGATCCGTTATTATCATATAATAGATTCCTTTCGGAGGAAGAAATTTTATTGTAATTTATGTATTTTTTTGTTTAGTGATTTAATATTTATTATTTTAAATGTCGATGTTGTTAAAGCTTGAGTCTTGGGTATATTTACATGCGTGCAGATCTCCATATTAAAAAAATTAAGTATTTGCATTTTTATTATTAAGTATGTATAATTTAGCTAAAGGAAAAGAATAACTCTAATAAAAAAATTTTTTTAATTGAAATTTATACTATTAATTAGTGATTGGACAATGATTCGGAATCGGCCTAATTAGGAAGATTTGTTTCTGATACAAAATACTTTATTATTTATTTAATATTTATAGTTAAGTTAGAATCTATATTTAATTATATTTTTTCGAATTAAATGTGAATATCATATTTAAAATTTAGCTGAAATTAACATGAGAGAAATATACTCTGTCGTGGTACTTATATTAAACACTAAGTGGAGGAGACTATAAGCTTCTTTTTCCTCTGACGTCTATCACAGATGAGGGTGCAGTTCATAGAGGCATGATATAGGCGTTATAAACAAAAAATAAATAAAAAAAAAAAAAATGTTGAGTTTTATCAGTATACAATTTTTTTTTAAAATTCTACGGAATATTTTTTGACCGACTTTAAAATATTTATAAAAAAAAAAAATCTTGTAATTTTTTTTTATTAATTGAAGAGCTGTAGGTATTCTTGACTAGCTGGGGATAATGCACCAATATATTGTTACTATAATGATATTTAGTTATTACGTATATTAAAAATAATGCTATTTATTATTATATCTTTTTGTAATTAATAAGCTAGAACTTTAGGATTAGTAACAATCTTTCAATTTCAGTGTCAGTAAAATATTTTCTTACATCTTATAAAATCACACATATAACTAGGTTTATTCCTTTTTGTATGTTATTTAAAATGGAAACAGCCAATAGATACGTCTTTCTCCTACCGTGCGACTATATGTATGCCCAAAAGGGTAGCGAAAGGGTGGACGCCAGTTTAGTGATGGGCATAGACAACAAGCCTTATCAACAATGTGCCCATTTTAGGGCTTTGTTTCCTACTGCACACTAATAAAATATTATTATTTTTATACTAAAATAAAAGGTGTATAGATTATTTTTTAAAACTGATTATTTATATAATAAGATCTTTGTTTAAAATAAGATCTTTTAAGTGTCTTTTGATACGCTAAGGTGATTTCACCAGATGATAATAATTAGATAAAAATTAGGGGAATATCGGAGAGTGGTGTTAATAACATCTTGCAAAAGTATCATCGAAGCACTATTGGCCTTCGCCTTGCCCAATCATTTCTAAATAAATATGAAGATATATGAAAAGATTTTTTAGCACGAAAATGTATTTGAAGGATCAATGATCCACTCCTTATTTTTTATTATGACAAAATAAAAAAATTATCTATATTAATGTGTGGTAAACTCACAAATATAAACATAAAGTATATATAATTAAGAAGAAAAATAAAACAACATAAACTTTATTGTTCTATACACTTCCACTCTCTATTAATTATGTGTACCCGATGTGTGAGTGATTTCATTCTATGTTTAAATTAATTCAAGATCTCTCTCATCTCGTTCTACATGTATTTATATATATATGACCCTATATATTATACTATATAAATATATTATATATAATATATATATTATATTATTATATATAGACATTATATTTATATATATATATATAATATATATACTATTAATATATATATTAATATATATAATATATTATAACATATAATTATTGGTATGTGGAAGCATATAAGAGATTTTATATCCTACATCTAAATACATCGAACATTCATCAAACTAAAACTATCAAAATAAGGAAAAATAGTTTAGCAACGAGGAAATTAAACGTCTATTAAATAGATGAACTAATTACGGTTAACAATATAATTAATATATATATACATATATATATTAATATATAATTATAATATTATATATATTATATATTATAAATTTAATATATTATATTATATATATATATATATTATATATATTATATATATAATATATAATAATATTATATTATATATATATTAATTATATATATATATATATATATATATATATATATCTTATTGTGTATTTCATTGGATTATTCCAAAAATTTACAATTACACACATTATACTGTTAATCAGAGGTAGGCATCGTTACTCAAAAAGGTAATTTCATTAATAGCCGTTACTCCGTTACTAGGAAAAAGTCATTTTGTTTATTATTCGTAGATTATTGGTATTGTTTGAATTAAAAAACCCGTTAGTGGGTAACTTTCAGCTTTTGACTACGAAATTTTAATATTGGTGAATTATGGTAAATTTAAAACAACTGCCTTTTCATTTCTAACATTATCATTATTATTATAAAATTCATAGCCCGATATCTATGTGTGTTTTAAAGTGCAACTCAAGTCTTATGTCTTTATATCGTTTCCAACAATCTTAATTGCTACCAGCCTCTTACCTTACCAATTCACACCTTTCCTATCTAACTCACTCTGACTTCATCCTTTCCCCTTTTTATATTCATCCATATATATCCTAAATATTTGAAACTCAGACACTTGTTTGTTCTACTGCTCACCATCTAATAACATTCACACACCTGAAGGACTGTCTCTCACTCACTACCATTAATACTTACTTACTTTATCTATCTCGTATTTACTGGTCATAAACCTCCTCTACTTACACACATACTATCCTACCAAAATCTTCTCTAACAAATTACCTCTCTCAAACTTATATTCTTCAGATTCGCCACCAACCAAATCATCTGCTTCCATATATAATAGTAGGGCACCCTCCACTCTTCTTCCAATCCTTCTCCATCATATCTATACTAACACCTTCCCCTGTCACTCCAACCTCTAATTCTTTCAAAACCTCTAATCCATATTATACATAAATATTAGAATAACCAAGGATATATGTAATATAGCTGCTATAAACCTTAATTTACGCTATATTATATGTATAAATAATTCTCTCTACTGGATTAATATATTTAAAACCATATTCACTTTCAACTCCATACTTTTGATTCCATTCAGAAGCCTATCACCACACCATATATCACTAAACACCTGCCATAGAGCTTCCCTATTAATCCTTAATCCTGTCGCCTGTTTCAAAATCCATAAAACCTAAAATACAATTTTTAATTTTATATCTTCTCCTCTCAATATTTTCTCAATCATTGTTTTCAATGTAAAGATTTGACCACACATCCTCCTACCACTTCTAAACACACCTTGTTCTTCATCAAATCCAGTTCCTTTAGTCTATATTTCTTTCTCAGACGCACCTTCTTCTTTGTATCCAATATATAAATACCAGTATATTTTCTTCCCTACAACACTCAAATACTAATTCCGCTATAATTCCTTTAGTTTGACACTTTCCCCTTTACCTCTTATATAAGGGTAATATCTCACTGACTCTATCCAATCTCATAGGGATACTATACCCTCCATAAACGTGTTTGTTTACAACAATCTTCCTAAAATAACCAATCATATTACCATCTCGCCTCTCTTTACTCAATAAAAAATGGAATTGAGATTTTTAATATCTAGCAACTCAAAAAATATAAATTACCCATGGGTGTGTAAAGAACTTTTTATAGTGTCAATCAGTCCCGAGCATCAACTCTCCTTAAGTTTGCAACTCGAAATGATAAATGTAGGATACGAGCAATTAAGTATAATAATCGGAGAGTTTAAAACTATATACTACAGATATATTATATATATATTTACTCTAAGTTTATATATATAACCTATAATCTTCTAACCTGATGGTTTACCATAATACTTTAGAATTACCTATCCTTGCTATATTCTTCATTTGCTAATAATAAAAAAAACAAATTAATCATTATCAAACATGTAGTTAAGTAAATTTCCATGTCAAAATAATCCTAAATCAATTGGAGCTTTTGTCATATGTAAAGATATTGGGTCAAATTTAATTTATTCTCAGAATCAATTCAAGCTACAACCTCTTCACATACGTAAAATAAGAGGATTACTTATAGTAATATACAAAATATTAAGCTGTTAATATCAAACTTATTATATAATATTCACCCAAAAGTTTTTATATAATTTTTAAATAATGTATATACTGAATCTCATAAGGTTTAGGTATACGCTTATAAATTCTATAATGTGGTAAATAAAAATTTTAAAAAATTGTTAATTTATTTCTTTTACCTCTATTTATCCTTTTTCCGTTTGGTTCTTCATACCGACACTTATTCCCTACATATGATTTGCTCCCTACGATACTCTCACTATGATGTGATGATGTATCTCTTATAGATTGCTACTGCACTATATTCATATAATTTTATTCTATTTTGGACAGTGTTATCTCCAGTCGATTCATTAGATGAAATGTGAATAAATTGACTTAGTAATCTTATTAATAACGTAATTTGTTTATATATATATAATTTTTTCCATCCCATGAAGTTTTGCTAACAAGGTAAAAGTTAAATTTGGCTGGGGTCTGTAATTCCCAGTTTACTCCAGCCCCACCTAAAAAATGGATCATAAAATCTCGAGAATTCATTCAGTTCCGATTATATTTTGACTAAATTAACAACACAATGTAGCTTATTTTTGCTCTCTAAAACGTTGTTTTTACCTCTCAGTGTTTTTACTTAGTTGTAACTGTATCATAATTTCAGGGTAATTGTTAATTTTTTTCTAAAATTCATTGATAATTACTAACCTACCATATCAACTTTTTCAGAATTTTTTGCAATAAGTTGACTTCGAACTACTTAAATTTTATAATATGCATTAGATAATTGACGGTCTAATTACCTTACTAGTATCCACATTTGCTATTTCGTATATATTTGAGTTTATTGTACTCATGACGTATCTTAGTCCTAATAATTTACCAAACCCATTTATTTTTTTAATTTTTATAAAAGTGATAAAATCTTGACTAATTTATTTTTATTTCCAACTCATCCAATCATATCAAATTTTCAGGGCTTGAATTGTCGGGAATTACTATGCATTCTTTTTTTACTTAAGATATTTTATTTTTGTATAATACTTAATATGAAAATTTTTATATTAAAAAATTTTTCAAAATACATTAATTTTCCTGAAGCTTTAACTGTACATAAATACCAAACCATATTGCATATATACTCAAAAGAATTATTTTAAGTAAATAAAGATTGCGATCTTTGCACCGATATATACAAGCCCTGAACATTTAGATGTTTGATCGGAATGATGTACGTGATAAAAATAAAAATTATAATGTCAATTTTTCACTTTTCAAATAAAAAAAATGGGTTTTGGAAAAAATTGGAAACAACGCTGTAGTGTAACATCTCTCTCTTTTAAATATACTACAACATATAGATCGAAATATGCATATAATTGATGGATATTGGAGAATTTCTTGAAAATAGAGAATAAGATATGGGGACATTACTTAACTGTATGCATATTTTTCTATTAAGGTGCTCTGAAACGTCCTAGGAAACTTTCCGCAAAAGTAAATCTCATCTGAAAGGGATATGTATTGTGAAACAGAGTGGATCGAAAAACGAACCAGCAAGTGATGTATTCTGAGAACTCTTGAATAATTCTGATAAGGATACAAATGGCCATCTGACAAAATCGAAAGGCTATGCAGAAAAAACACCAGAAAACAACGCTTTTTGAACAGAGGGCCTCTCTCATACTTTGCATAAAAGCACATTTATATAGTGTTGCTTTATCAGTGAGATTTCTCAACTTGGGACAAATGAAAATTTATCCGAATTTTATGTCCTAATTTTTAAATATTTTGGTTTGAGAGCATGAAAGAAGCATAAGCGGACTTGCAAGTGCTCCGCCATGGCTCTTTGATCTCTCGATCCTACCCCTTAAAAGGATGATTTAATAGGTCTTAAGCAAACGCAGAATGGCGTCCTGCGGAGCTCAATAGAAGCTCGCAGAATGGAAGAATAAGACATAGATGTGCAATATATTGTAGCCGTTCGAATAGTTGCTCAAGATGGGTTTTTCAAATCTATGTGTGAAGATATACAATAGATCTAACACCTATTAGTTGTCAGTTAAGAATCTCTTATCTGCCTCGCATGAATGAAAAAGGGTTTGGCAATTCCCCAACTCTGAATAATAATATTATATTATATATGTATAATAATGAGAATAAAATTATATAGTTTAATATATTTATTAACTTATTGATTTATATTATATATATTATATATTATAGTAGGATTAATACTGAAAGATATATATATTAGTATAATGTGATATAGATATATATTTAAAATAACTCCATCTATATATACACATTATATATAATATAATATATATATAAATATAAAAATATATTTTGTAGACACTAACATATTATAAACATAGCATTATAAGTATAATTATTGTCTATAAATACATAACCCCTTATTTGCAGTTTGTAGGTAACAATTTTAGATATAATTTTTTTCAGAATTATAAGTATATGATAGATTATCTTATCAGTAGGAATAGTATTATTAAATAACCAAAGACAGATTAATAAGACTAGTAAATATATGGGCTAACTAAAGGTTTCTGGAAAATAATAGCGATGTATAAAGTTATAAGGTTTGTATATACGATAATATTATATATATATATATTATAGATATAGTATATTATATATAAAAATATATATTATCATATACTATATCATTATAATTTGTTCTCTAATAGTCTAAGGCTAAGAACGAAAAAAAAATACGCACTAGATTGAATATTTGTTGGTTTTCTAATAGGTGAAGAAATGTTACCGGTGTAGGGCAAACTAGAGACTATTTCACATTATCAAACGAAAACGAAATAAAAGCTGAGAGTTTTGTAATCGCAAAGTATAAATAGATGCTATCTCATCGGCACCTCCAGATTTCCTACATCTCCAATTGACATGGATGGCCACGGCACTCACAGTTTTGAAAATACCACTTAGACCTGCTATGTGTTTATATTTCGCTATATGTGCTCCCTCGGATATGATGGTGGACATGAATAAGGATAAATATTTTAGAATATATCGAAGTTACCATTCTCGAGGTTACATTGGTGTAGACTTTAATAAGCCAATCAACCATTTTGAGTTAAAAAATGCAATCATTAAAGACTAAATCATGGTTGAGTTTACTTCATTCTTGATACATTCACGTAGTATATATCATCTCCACCTGCCATCGACTCCTTAACAGTTCTTTCAGAACATATTGTCACGCCTACTACTCTTATTCACTTTGCCTCTCTCACTCCATCGTCATTTAACGCTCATCCAAATACCTATTCCCCCTTCGGCCTTGTCCAACACTCCAAACCCACACACATTCACTAATACCTCTTCAGTTACTGCCAATGTTATGCAGATTTCGAAGTGTTGCCTCCCACGATTACCACGTTAACACTATATTCATACTCAGTTACGTCACATACGGATGCTTTATTCTATGATAAACCCTTATATTTCTTAAATTATTATAAATATATTTATATTATATAATATTATATATATAATATATTAATTATAATATATATATATATATATATTATATATATATATATATATAATATATATATAATATATTATATTACTATTATATATAAATATTATATATTATATTAATTAACTTAATATATAATATATAATATATATATATATATATATTAATATTTAATTTATTATTTTATATATTATATATATATATATATATTAATATAATTATTAAAGTTAATATATTACATATTAATATATATATATATTATATAATTATTTAATTTTTTATATAATATACTTATAATATATATAATAATATAACTAAATAATGATGTTCTAATACCTCATAAAATGGAATCTCCACCACTCCATAGTTTACAATCTCTCTATTACTGATGTCTCTGAGATCTGGACAATGTGTAATATACAATATCTCAACAATAACATAATATTCCAAATAGCAGTATACCAAAGAGCTTTATTGCCACTTTCTCGTTTGAGTTTTATATTGACCATAATATAATATGGGGATCTGAAGTACCTTTATACGTAACTATTAAGCATAAATTATTATTGAACCACTAACTCTCAAATGTCTTATACAACTATATAACTTAATACGGTGCAAGGGTTCAAGACACGATAGCAACGTATATATGAAATATCATTTATTAAATAAATATATATTAAAAATAATATACTACTATTCCACGCCAATATTAAATTATAATTAAATAATAATAGTATCAAATGTAAGGTGTCTGAGAGTATATAAAGGATTATTATGTGACAGAAGTGTATAGCAAATGATAAACAAAATGTTTAAACACAAGCTATATAAAATATTGTAAATTTTTTTTCACCTTTAGTACCATTACCTATATAGTGACCCTGATCTAATATATATTAAACATATTATTTGTTATAAAAGAATAATAATATAAAAAAATAATAATAATTATACTAACACTAATAATAAATATTATTGTAGTCATGACTATATATCACAATATATATATATACTGACAACTTTACAACTCGATTGATTATTAATATAAGAATATATGTTATAATATACTCAATAAATATGAATTGTAGTGGGGTTGGATAATAATAAGTCAAAAATGAGTAAATAAAAAAAATAAATTTATGTAAAAGATAGCTTCATACTTTCATGCATTTAGTATTACAAAAAATACGCTCGCAAATGCTATGAAAAATTCTCCTCGTGTTATGATCTCTAATAATACTCATCTCTTGTTTTGCCCACTATAATAAAATAAAATATTATTAAAACCTCAAGATATTATGCCATAATAAATGAGATATTATAAATGGATTCATATATCAATGACTAGTGAATCTGTTGTCTCATAAGATACAATTATCACATATTATTATATCCCAGTTCCAATAGTCTTAAGAAAATATGATCATTACTCTTTCTAAAAAAAAATTATTGCATTATTTAAATTTCCTCATCTATAGAACGATCTAATAACAGTACATGTAACATATAATACTCCACTTAACTGTTTTATCAACAGGAATCAAAACAAGAGTACGGTCTTCGCGATGGAAACTATTATAATAATATTGCTTCATTTCTATAGAATATTTAAACAAAAATTCAAACACAAAATTAATTTATAAAACTAAATAAATTTTCAAAATCATTTCTTTTAACTATTAACTCCTCCCAATACAAAATACACAATGTAAGATACTGCAAATTGATATAACTCAGAGCTGGGCGCTGGCTATACATCTTTTTCGTAGGTTCCCGTTCCTATCGTTGCTATCTCTCGGCTTGCCTCACTCTCTCCTCTCCTATCTAACTCTGGTCCTCGTGTCCTTTCTTCGTCTGCTCTCTTCATCCTCGACTCTTCTCTTGTACCTCCTCAGTGCGGCAATTTAACTATGATTCGGCTAATTCAGTGGTCATTATCTTTAACGGTCGATACCGGTTTTAAATTACAAAAGTAAACTCATTTTTTGATACTATAGCGATTAACGATAAGCATGCCTTTACATTTTAAACCTTTATAATATAGTTTAAATAATCAAAATTTATTTAATCTTTATTTATATAAATTAGTTATAACTACATTAAAAATAGTTTATAATTACTTTTTCATAGCTATATTAAGCGTCTACTTACTTTACCTTCCTCCGAATGTTCACTATATCCTTAGTCTTAATATCACTTATTACCTGCAGTATAGATATGGATCCAATTTCTTTCGCAGTGGTAATAGATAATCCCAAACCTTTCCTCTACTTTCATAATGGATATACGTATCTTCTTTGGCCCTGTGAGGATGTGGACCCCACCCGTAGCTGAAGCACCTCTCACGAGCTGTATACGAACTGGAATGGTAGTGGATATACGTATTATATTATATTTTATAAATATAAGATATCTATATCCATATTTCCCTATGCTGGTTGGGGAAACAGGAACAGCACGGATCTTCTTGAGAGGGCATCCACTCCTCCATGGACTTTTGTATGACGATTTCCACATATTACCTGATTGCTGGCGTTGCTATTATTTATCTTAATACCTCTATAATTTACTCTATTAGTAATAAACTAATATTTTTAACTGTATTAAATAGGAGTTGCTAGTACTGATAATTTGTGGGGTATATTATCTTTTATTCTGTTGTATGGGCCACAGCTGACTGACTGCCTTAGTATTGTTTTCAGTATGTGGTAGGTATTTTTGATGAGTATATATATATATATATATAAGTCCTCTACTATCTTTTACTATGGTTGCCTTAGATAATATATTTTCATATTAATTAAAACAGAAGCAAAGGTCCAAATATCTTTAGAATAAATAAAGTCTTTATGAAAAATTTGTTTTATTAGCATTTCTTTGTTTGCTCCTAATTACTAATATTAACTTTCGACGTTTCGGGAAACTGACTATTCCCACCATCAAGAAACATACATTATTGTAATACAGCAAATAATAGTAGGATGCTTGGTGGCATGTGACCTATAAGAATCTATAAACGGTGTTTTTATCACATGAAGTCATGTTGAAAACACATTTTAAAATTTAGAATAATTGTAGATGGAATTGGCCGCTGCCGCTATTAAGTGACGGGTTAAGAGTGACTATGTAGTTGGATTGTAAAAATTTTAACTCTTGTAGTTGGTTGGTTGGTTTGTGATAAAATCCTGAAGTGGGTTGGATATACAAGGTGGTTTTTCGAGAAACTATGCTTTCTGATACCGGAAGAGGGTGGGGATGTGAAAAAAGTTTCTGTTCTGGCCGAACAGCCTCTGTGTTCGTCTGTCCTATCTGAGAGCTGGCGCAAAGTGCTACCAACATAGGTGCTAGTACAAGCACCACAATAGTATTTGTAGACAACAGAGGAACGTAAAGGAGTCCATAGGGGATCTTTGTAACTTAGGAGAGAACCTATAGGAGAATTTGGAGTGAAAACAAAAATAAATTTCAAATGGAGATTATGTAAAAATTTAAGAAGTTCATTTTTTGATCTGGTATAGTACTAGGTGGTCATAGTAGGGAAGTTTAATATAGAAAGGTTGCTTAGATGCTGACAGTATGGGATCATGAGAGGCAAAAAAAAATCATTTTCTTAACGTATAAATTGATGATGAATGGAAAATATTAGAGTTGAAATATTTAATTATAAGGGAGAATTCTTTATGAAGTTCAAGATCGTTGGAGGTCAGGTGAAAAGCTCTGTAAATTAAAGTTTTTAGGCTGTTGCATTTGTAACGGAAAGGGACATGTCTGAAAAAATTTTAGAGCTAAATTAGGACCTTTAATCCTGGAATGACAAAAAATCAGCTCTTCCAGACTATAAAAATTTACTTCGTGGAAATGCAATAATTTTCTGGTTCTCTACCTCACAATCATTCTAACTTTTTGCAATTTTAAAATGTCAACTCCAACTCTCTCTCTCTCTCTCTCTCTCTCTCTCTCTCTCTCTCTCTCTCTCCTCTCTCTCTCTCTCTCTCTCTTCTCTCTCTCTCTCTCTCTCTCTCTCTCTCTCTCTCTATTCCAGTATCTCTGACGGTAATACTGCTGTCTTACCTTCTGCTAAAACTAAAATGTTTGCCTAAACATTTGGCTAAAGTTCCACTCTAGACGGTTCTAGGGCCTTTCCTCCTCTCCGCCTCCTTGAAACTCATTAAAATATTATTTCTGCACTCTATGAATGAACATTGTGAAAGCAGATAGTGCTGAAGTTATCTATTTAGTAGTTCTCAAAACTTAAGCTTCGGAGCTTGCACCCTGCCTTGGTAAACTGCTTCCTTACTGCCTTTTAATTTCAACCTTTCCCTCTTGCTAGGAGAATTCATTCTTTCAGCATGTGCTGAAGAAGCGGGACTCCAGTCGACAATCCAACTATCGTCCAATTGCTTTAACCTCTGTTGTTCCAAAAGTTTTCGAACCTATTCCTAACTATAAGATTTAGAAACATCTTAAACCTTCTAATCTTATATCTGATTGCCAGTATGGCTTTTGTAAGGGCCATTCTATTGGTGATCTTCTTTCATTTCTCTCCGACTCTTAGCTCTCTGCTCTTCCTCATATCGGCGAATCTTTTGCTGTGGCGTAAGACATATCGAAGGCACTCGATAGAACTGACAGAAAGCTTTAATTTTTAAATTTCCCACTTAATTTCCCTTTGTAACTTCCCTTTGTAATTTCAATTTGTAACCCTCTCGTGGCTTCCGTTCTAGTCGTCCTTTAACTGCTTTTGTAGATACCCACAATTTATCTTTAAATCTATCAATAATGAGGTTCCTCAAGATTCT
>JABUQX010030196.1:200000-208630 GCA_015478945.1 Trachelipus rathkii
GGGGTAGAAAGGAGGAAACTGATCGCCCAAAAACAGGCCATTCTCAACTATAATAAAGAAAGGAATCAAGGAGCCATAAAAAAAAGCTACGTTACCTACAAATGAAGATCTGAAGGAAATAGAACGCAGAGCAAAGGAAAGAATTAAGAATGAGATTCAGATCACACCAGAAATGATCGGACATATTAAACAGAAAGTAAAAGAAACACTATATCATGGAAATAGAATAAAAACTGGAAAAAATACTGAAAAAAGTTTAGAAGAACAAAATAAAATGACAGATAATGAAAAGATAATAGATAAGGAGTTGGAGGAGACAGAGATAGCAAGAGATCTAATATCACAGTGACTTCTGAAATCCTAAACAAAGAAATAATGAACAGAACAGATAGTGAAAGTAATAATGATTCGGATACAGGAAGCCACTATAAAGAAACAGAGGGACAAGATGAAGATGAGATGACTGAAAATGAAAGAAACGAAAACGGAGATGGAATGCAGGAGGAAGAAGAAATGATAAGCAAAATAGCACACTATAGAGATGAAGACATTAATACCAACATTGAAGATAGTAAAAACAGGAATAAAGAAAATAGATAATTGGATGAAAATAAATAAATATGCCGGAATAGCAAACAGGGTATTACCGAGATTAATACCTGAGAGATGCGATATCTCAGAAGTAAACAGGTTATATTATGCAACCGCAAGAGCAATAACAGATTTGATGGGAGGGAAAATATTTGAAAAAAATAGATCAAATGGAAGAAAGAAGAAAAAAAAACATTATGGGAAATTAGATTAAAAAGAGACATAGCGAGAATTAGAAATGAAATATCACTGATAAAAGAATACCAAGAAGGAAATATAAGAATAGAAAGTAAAATCAGACTGGCACAAAATACGATAAGAAGAAATAGAGGCAGAAATCAAGTAACATACGCAATCGGTAGCAGCAAAAGCAAAAAAATTTCATACAAGAAAGAAGAACAAAGAAAAAGGCAATACAAAATGTACCAGACAGATAAAGGAAAGTTCTATAGAGAGTTGAGAGGTGAAAATATAAAAGTTGATAAACCACCTGAAAGAGACAGACTTGATGTATTTTGGAGAAGTATATATGAAGACCAACGAACAAATAATGAATAGGCGGAATGGATAGAAACAACAAGAAGGAACCCCCAAATAGAAGAAATTAATGAGATGGAATTAGAACCACAAACCGAAAGGGAAAGGATGGAAATGATACGACGTACCAGTAACTGGAAAACACCTGGACCAGACATGGTGCAAAATATATGGTTAAAAAAATTACAATGCTAAGAGAACCTTTAACAAAGTGCTTCAATAGAATTCTGAACGGAACAGCTGAAATACCTGAGTGAATGACAAAAGGAGAAACAGTCCTTATCCCTAAAACAGAGGAAACACAAAACCCAGGGAAATATAGACCAATTACTTGTCTACCAACTATATACAAAATATTTACAGCAATTATTACAGAAAGAATATACAAACATACAATAGAAAATAATATAATAACAAAAGAACAATAAGGATGCAGTAAGGGAAGTTATGGGACAAAAGATCAACTATTAATAAATAAAATGATCCTAGAAGACAGCAGGCAAAGACAGAAGAACTTTAGCATGACTTGGATTGATTATAAGAAAGCATATGATAGTGTGCCGCACTCATGGATCAAAGAGGTATTAAAAATCTATAAAATCAATAAAAAAAGTGATGTAAATATCGAAGATAAATATTAAACTACATCATGAAAACGGTACGATACAAATAAATAATATAAAAATAAGGAGAGGAATATTCCAAGGGGATTCCTTATCCCCATTGCTGTTTGTACTATCATTGAACCCACTGCGAAAAGACAGAAGACATGAAGCCACAATATGTGGTGGACATTACTGGAAACTTTTCATGGAATTAAAAAATAAAAATATTAAGTGCCAGGAATTCGGAAGACCTGGTGCTGGCCCTAACTCATTTTTAGAGGGAGGTGAGGGGGGACGGAGCTCTGATGAGCAAAACAAACTATCCCTCCCCGGAGATAGAAAGAATACACCAGTAAGGTGTGGGATTATAAGACCTAATACCCCACTTCCACTTGATGAATCGTCAGAGAGGCCTAAGACTTCTCCCGACTCATCGAAGCAACCAAAAGTCCATAAAAAAGATGCAACCCCTACAACCGTAGAGATGGTGATAGATTGGAATACACGGTGGAAGAAAAAAAAGAGATATTCTGGTGCGTAACATACGGAAGAAATAAGATGTTCCCAAAAAAGGGAACAACCAAACGAACAAGAAATATGTTGGAGCAACGAGGTAAAATAGATAAAATTAAACTGGAAAGAGTACCGGATGCGAGATTTGCCAGTATTGCAACAAATATAAATAATAAAAAGACCCAGATAACACAGGAACAAATAAAACAAATCGAGGAGGAGGGGGAAGGTGAATGGGAGTGGACGAAGGAAAGGAATGAATACTTAATGGAAAGCTATTAGATAGGTATGTTTAATACCCGAAGGGAAAGGTAAAACGGACTTCTGGAATAGGCTGTTGGATAATGAAATTAATAAATGCAATGATGTGATGGAATATGAATTTAATAAGAAATATACGGGGGTAGAAAGGAGGAAACTGATCGCCCAAAAACAGGCCATTTAAACTATAAAAGAAAATCAAAATAAAATAAAAAGAAAAGCCACGTTACCTACAAATGAAGATCTGAAGGAAAATAGAACGCAGAGCAAAGGAAAGAATTAGAATGGATTTTCAGATCACACCAGAATGATCGACATTATTAACAGAAAGTAAAAGAACACACTATTTCATGGAAATAGAATAAAAAAAATGGAAAAAAATACTGAAAAAGTTTAGAAGAACAAAATAAATGACAGATAATGAAAAGATAATAGATAAGATTTGAGGAGCAAGAGATAGCAAGATAAAAATTCACAGTGACTCATGAAATCCTAAACAAAGTCAAATAAACAGAACAGATAGTGAAAGTAATAATGATTGGATACAGGAAGCCACTACGAAGAAACAGAGGGACAAATAAATTAAAATGATGAAATGAAAGAAACGAAAACGGAGATGGAATGCAGGAAGGAAGAAGAAATGATACTTGTGAGTATTGCGGTAAGATATTTAAAAATAATACAACATTCGAAGATAGTAAAACAGGAATAAAGAAATAGATAATTGGATGAAAATAATAAATATGCCGGAATAGCAAACAGGGTATTACCGAGATTAATACCTGAGAGATGCGATATCTCAGAAGTAAACAGGTTATATTATGCAACACCAAGAGCAATAACAGTTTGATGGGAGGGAAAATATTTGAGAAAAATAGATCAAATGGAAGAAAGAAAAAAAAAACCACCATGGGAAGTTAGATTAGAGAGAGACATAGCGAGACTTAGAAAAGAAATATCACTGATTAAAGAATACGAAGAAGGAAACATCAGAATAGAAAGTAAAATCAGACTGGCACAAAATACGATAAGAAGAAATAGAGGCGCAAAAATCAAGTAACATACGCAATCGGTAGCAGCAAAAGCAAAAAAATTTTATTACAAGAAAAGAAAGAACAAAGAAAAAGGCAATACAAAATGTACCAGACAGATAAAAGGAAAGTTCTATAGAGAGTTGAGAGGTGAAAATATAAAAGTGGTAAAGCCCCTGAAAGAGACAGACTTGATGTATTTTGGAGAAGTATATATGAAGACCAACGAACAAATAATGAAAAGGCGGACCAGATAGAAACAACGAGAAGGAACCCCCAAATAGAAGAAATTAATGAGATGGAATTTGAAACCACAAACCGAAAGGGAAAGGATGGAAATGATACGACGTACCAGTAACTGGAAAACACCTGGACCAGACATGGTGCAAAATATATGGTTAAAAAAATTACAATGCTAAGAGAACCTTTAACAAAGTGCTTCAATAGAATTCTGAACGGAACAGCTGAAATACCTGAGTGAATGACAAAAGGAGAAACAGTCCTTATCCCTAAAACAAGGAAAACACAAAACCCAGGGAAATACAGACCATTACTTGGTTACCAAACTATATACAAAATTATTTACAGCAATGTTAGTTACAGAAAGAATATACAAACATACAAATAGAAAATAACTATAAATAACAAATAATTATAAGATGCAGTAAGGGAAGTTATGGGACAAAAGATCAACACTATTAATAATAACAATGATCCTTAGAGACAGCAGGCAAAGACAGTGTCAGTTTGTTAAACTGGATTTGATTATTAAGGAAATTTATATGATAGTGTGCCGCACTCATGGATCAAAGATATTTTAAAAATCTATTAAAATCAATTAAAAAGAGTGATGTTAAATATCACGATAAAACTATTAAACTACATCATGAAAACGGTACATACAAATAAATATATAAAAATAGGAGAGGGAATATCTCCAAGGGGATTCCTCTTTCCCATTGCTGTTGTCTATTCATTGAACACTGGTCATTGTAAATAACTTGCATAATGGGTATTGAATAGGATCAAGAAATGAAAAGAAAGGGAAAAACATCTCGCATTTATTTTACATGAATTACATTAAACTATACTCTCCAAACAAACCACAAGCAATTGAACAGATAGAAGTAGTTAAGAAGTTTTCGAGTGATATACAAATGGAGTTCGGACTGGATAAATGCGCGTTTCTGGAGTTGAAGAAAGTAAAAAGAATTGACAGTGGAAATATCAGAATAAATGACGAGATCATTAGACAACTAGACCAGGAAGACACCTATAAATATCTTGGAATAGAAGAATGTGAAAAAATTGAACACAAGAAAATGAAGAAAAAGTTGATGAAGGAATATGAGAAGAGACTGAAACTAACATTGAAATCTGAATTAAAATGCAAATTTAAGGTCGAAGCAATAAGAACAATGGCAGGACCAGTACTATCATATGGATTTGGAATAATTGATTGGTTTCCAAGAAGATTTAAAAAAACTAGATATTAAAACGAGAAAAATGCTCCACGCCCACAAATTGATATATAAGAACCAATGCCGGGCAAGAATGTATGTCCCCAGGGATCAAGGTGGAGTCGAAATTTCAAAGGGGGGGGAAAAAATGTAATGCAGTTATAATAGATAGGAAGTGATCGGTTAACAACCTATATTGAAGAAAGTGATAGTTAAATTCATCAATGGCAATATCAGACAAAGTTAAGCTATGAGAACATCTTTAATAGCAAAAAAAGAGATTACCTACGAAGTATGATATCCTTAATGATGACCCAACAACAGAAGGAATGACAAAGAAGGAAAAGATGAAACACCTAAGAAAGGAGCACAGAAAAGCAAGAAGAAAAAACATGAAATAATTGGAAAGAACATTGCATTTGCAAAGGATACAAAAATATTATAGAACAGGTGTATATAGATAAAGAAATACGATAAAAACAGTATGCAGGGGTAATAAGAAAAAGAAGATGAAGGAGAACAATTATTAGCGGGCACAAGACTTAGCATTACGAACCAATTGGTTCAAGAGAGGGATAGAGAAAGAGAATATATCAAACAAATGTCGATCTGTGCAAAGAATATCCGGAAAACAGTTGGCATATATTATCAAACTTGAAACACTTTCTT
This sequence comes from Trachelipus rathkii, assembly GCA_015478945.1. Taxonomy (NCBI): domain Eukaryota; kingdom Metazoa; phylum Arthropoda; class Malacostraca; order Isopoda; family Trachelipodidae; genus Trachelipus; species Trachelipus rathkii. The sequence goes on from JABUQX010030196.1 coordinate 205,668, forward strand.
CCATCGTCATGCAAACACACGAAAAGACATTATGCATATGTAAAACTAATCCACTTTAGAATTTGTGAAAAATACAAAATAACAATAGAAGCATCCAAATATTGGGATCATAACCCAAACACAATAGAAGAAAATAACCATGCCCCAATACTATATGATTATAGCATCCCCACAGATGTACATATAGTACATAGCAGACCGGATATTGTAGTGAAAGATAAAAGAGAAAGAAAGGCATATATTATAGAAATAAGGATACCGTGGGACGGCAGAGTATCTGCATATGAAAGGGAAAAGGAATTTAAATACCAAAGATTGAAATATTCATTACAAGGAATGTGGAATGAAGCAGATAGAGCAGAGGTTATCCCTGTGGTAATTGGAAGCATGGGAGTGATTGAAAAAAGCTTAAAACAGTACATAGATAGACTGCTGGTGGAAGTGACTACTTTACAAATGAGTTCGATTATAGTCAGACAGAGCGCCATAATACTGAGAATGGTTCTCGGATGTTAGAGAACCTGCCCGGACAACCATATGCGCTTAGGACCGAGGTTCAGGCCTGCGCATGAGATGGTAACCCTTAAGAAAGGTGAGGAAAAAAATACATGTAAGTCATCTCGGCGTTGGTAGAGCGCTTCATGATAGAGGAAGTAACTAACAAAGGTTTAACTATTGAAGGGAGAAGTCCCGTTCAGATCAAAGGAATCATACACATTTAGCTACATCACGTGACGTTAATGGAGGAAGCAACACGCCCATCTACGTAGCCTAGTACCATTTCGATTTATTTCGTAATTACTATTTTACTCATAGAACTTTTTCCTTTATGCTATTTAAATACATTCTTAAATTATATTTCAAATGGTACAACCTATTTTTACGTATGCACTTTATACCACACAATATTAAACATATGAGCGTACGGATATAAAGCTTGCCCCTGTATTAATCAGTTTTAACACATTTTCGAACATAGTTATTGACTTAATCATATTTTTATTTTATTTATGATAAGTACTTCGAAATATGTCGAATTTTTTTTCGAATTTCTTTGTTGTTGTATACGGACTTCAACTTCCAACTTTTCACACCCTGAAATCTTTATATAACAACATGGACATTATATAGATTGGTTCCAGGAATAACCCCAGTCCGAAAGGGCGAACACCCTATTATATATATATTATATATATATATATAATATATTAATATAAGATATATATTATATAATATATATATATATATATATTATATAATATATATATTATATATATATATATATATATATAATATAATAATATATATATATATATATATGTAGTGTTGTGTGTGTGTGTGTGTGTGTGTGTTGTGGTGTGTGTGTGTGTGTGTTGTGTGTGTGTGTGTGTGTTTGGTGTGTGTTTGTGTGTGTTGAAAATTGGATCAAACGGAATATAATTTCCATGATCAAAGCACGTAATGAAAATGCTTTAATGAAGTATTTTATAAGATTTTAATGAGTGGGCTTTGGAAAAGTGATTAGTTTTGTGTACGAATATTAAGAACGTTTTTAAGCTTAAATTAACACACCGCCTTGTGTTAATGATAAAAGTATAAATGAAGAAGTTTGTTTTCACCTGTTTTTCACATATTTAAATTTGGTTTATAAAGTGTTATTTTAGCAGGAATGATTTACGAAATGTATATAAAAGAATATTTCCATATTTTCTGTTAATATTTAATTAGTAACAATTATTTTTATTATTTTTTTCACCAAGTTTTCAATTTTGTAACGTTTCTAAAATATATAAAATCAGGACAATTGAAATGCGGTCTTCATATATTTTCCAAATTCTAAGCAAAATGTTTTTAGATAGATTTTTGATCTAAATTCTTCTGACGTATATATTGCACTTACTTGACTATATTATTTTCCTAATTTTATTTGCTATTACTTATTCTGTATATAAGAATCAAATAAATTCTGAAATCTTAATAAATTCTTCATTATTCCCCTCTTTGTTCTCGTACATTTTTTTTACATTGCATTAGTTAATCTGTTTCGAAATTCATTTGTAACATAAATTTGAAGAGGTCAAGTTGGAAGATCGTGCATGATAAATGATGAGAATGTTAATAGTCAAATTATTAGTAAGGTTAACTTTACCTGTAAGAAGAAGCATCAACTTTACCTTCATGTGAGGTTCGCGTAGATTTAGAGAGCAAAGCATATTTTCTTATTTTAAGGTTAAGAATAAAGTTTTTCACCTTCGAACTTGTGGTAAACATTGGTATACAAATTGCTGGGAAAGACCATTCAAGCCGGTTGCTTTGTATAAGGGCAAGGTGATAGGAGCAACTGTAGAAACTACAGGGTATTAGTTATTGTGTGTTGTAGGGGGAAGATATATGCTGGGTGTTTTGGTTGATAAGGTCATCTAGAGACTCAGAAAGATGATTATGCAGACAAATTCACATTTGAAATGGCGTTGAAAGGTATAACAGATTTGTAGACCTCAACTCTTTTAAATATTGAAGCATAAGCAGTTGTAGTACAGTGAGTGGATGTTGATGGGAAGTCCCTAGAGATCATTGACAGACCAGAAAGAGGGTAAATTTATAACACTGTGCTTTACCAGATGTACTTCCACCATGCGCACACATGCAGCGGCATGCTTTCTAGGGCTTTAAATGGAACAGCGATTGTGAAGGAGGGTGAAGGCAGTGGCCATAAGGAGATCCCTATTCTGAAAAGAGTGGCCAAACACTCTTAGGGGTATTCTATCCCACTGTGAGGAGGGATGCCGCAGGTATGTACTTAGGATAGTTATGGACTTTAGGGTATGTGTATGTATTGGTCACTCTCTGTCACTCAAGGCTCTGGTCTGTGTGCAATGGAATTAACAAATAACATGAGAGTGTTTGAAAGTGAGGTGAAGACTTGGGTGCGAAGAACATAGATAGTCCATCTCTTCTCTCTG
>JABUQX010030197.1:0-19082 GCA_015478945.1 Trachelipus rathkii
CTTGCTTTGGTCCATGGTGGCTGTGCTACTACTAGTTTTTTTTTTTAACTAGTAACCCCATCGCCATGAGGTCATTCTTGATAGCCATACAAGTCTAGCTATGGGAGGTGTGTTTCTTTGTCACAGGTTCCTAAGTCTGAATATGGGTTATTTATTCCAAGTTCCCAGCCCTCGTTGTGGGTATCTTAATGAATCCCAAGCTAGAGTGCATCAAACAACAAAGAAACAAATACTATAAATTCAAATCAGAATTGAAATGAACATTTTAGACATGATGTCTCAAGTTATGACAATTCATTAGCACCTTGTGAGAAATGTTTCGTTAAACAATTTAATTGCAGATTCTTGAAGTGTATAATTTCGTCCAGTGGATGTGGTTGTTGGCACAGGAAATACATGTACAAGTACATGTTGTTCAGGAACACAGCATGTGTCCCTATTTAAAGGCTAAAAAAAGGAATTTTCAAGACCACATGGATGCATGAAATTGACAAGTGAATCACATTGTTCAACTGAAATTTCACAAATGTTTCCAATCCACCAGTGATTATCATATGGCGTATATACAAGCAACATATTGCCACAATTAGCAACGAATGATGTAGTCATTTGAAATCCTACTTACATTTATTCTATTTGCATTTATTGGTGGTTCAAACTGATGATTATCTCTAGTACCAGCAACTGTAGAAGTATTTGAATATTGTTTTTTCTGACATAACCTTGCAAACTCAATATCATCTTTTGAGATAAAGAAGAACCTTACATTTTTTTTTAATCACCAAATGCAAAGAAATCTTTCTTTTGGCCTTTGAAGGCTTGCATGTGCAGCTAGCCTTGTTTCTGTACCACCAATGCCATCACAAGGTGACCTACCATGGCTAGTTACAAAGTAATTCTTCTTAGCTTTGATGCTGAAATCCTGATAAAGATTACAAAGATTCACAAAATTTTTATAATTTTTATATTGTGTAGTTGAACCATCACTGAAGTATGCTGGCTATATATTTTAGTTCACCAAGTGTCCTTTTTAAATAATCAGTTAAGTTGTCATAAAAAAAATGTGAACAACAACAGTATTGTGCTTTAAACTATCACTGATTATGCAGATGCTCATGCATTCCACCTGTTGATTAAGATCAAGAAATAGATAGCAAAAGGATGCACAGTTGCCAGACTTTTTTCCCAGTGAAATTCTTGAATTGCATCTTGGACCACAAAAGAGTAATTTTCAGAAAAATCCATTAATACAACAATTCACCAGGATGCAAATTATTTTTCACAGTTTTAAGATACTGAGACTGAGCTTTGAAATGTACCATAGTGGTGAGCTGAAAGTTCAGTGATTTTAGTTGCCAATTCTGCAATGAAACCCTCAAGTATCAGCTGTTTTGTATCAAGTGATGCATGATCTGTTTTTACCCACTGCTTAAATTTAACTGTTTCTTCTGGATCAAAATCATTGTAAACTTGTGAGAAATGTGTCTAAGTGAATTTTTGCCAAGACATTTGTCACATCAATGAAGCATGCAGTTTTTTGACTCAGTCACATAAAGTTTTTGTAATTATAAGTTTATAATTTTGTGTAATAATGCTACCTACTTCCAAGCATCAGCTTTACATTTTGGTGAATCACACATACACAAACTGAGTGCATTCCAGATGAGCCAACTGTTACACACCATTTTGGTCTTAATTCGCAAAACTTTGAAAAGCATACCTCAGGACCAAATTTACTATTATAAGCAATAAACATCTCCCTCAAATTGCAAAGTAATAGGCACTTTTTTTTTGTTTCCGGACTTTTTCATTTGCAATTCTCACTGAAACAGTCCTTTTTACCAGGACAAAGATGACTGAACTCTTCATCATTATATCCGCAGAAAAAACTTCCCCTTTTTTTATGAGGAACTGCCAAGACCCCACCTTCTACCTTTAATTTTCTGGTCGTTTTTACCATTCTTTGTGAAACATCAAACTCAACCATTGTCTTCTCAATGGATCAACTTTTGGGTGTTAAAGTCAGAATCTGGAACTTTTTTGCATGATTGGTTGACATTGTTAATTTTGTTTTAAGCTCTTTCAAAAGATCATCTAAATCAAGATAATTTTGACAATTATTCAACAAATTGCTAATGCAAAGGATTAACACCCCCAGCAATAGCATTTTTTGGGGGCTAACAAATCTTGAACCTCTGTTACTTTACATTTTGCATATCCTTCACAGTCTCATTTACTAACCCTTTGAAATTTTAAAGGAAAATACCAGGAGATGTTATATTTGTATTTACTTCTTCTGCAACTTCAATCTGTTCATCATCATCACTAAATGTTCAAGATGTTGATGGTAGTAATAAAGTGACTATGGAAGGCAATTCTAATATATCCTTTCAACAACTTGGGCAAATTTTTTTGCCTGGCGAAATGTTCTTGTTTGTAATACTCTAAGCTTTTCAGCTACTGCAACATTTAGAGCTTTTAAGCTTTTTCTTATATGATGATTTTGCTTCTCGAATGGATTGCAGCAATATCTCTGTAAAAATTTAAATTTGAATAAAAATATTCCTGTTCATGATGGTAAGAAGCAGTTGATGAATCATCAAAAAAGAGTGGGGTCTGGAAAGTTGTGAGAGTCTTTGGCCTGTGACCTGTTGTGGGGAGAAGGACAACTTTTCCTTTTGAAATATACGCCCTTCCAGCTCTTTCTGTTATTTACTTTTATGTTTTATTTGTTTTATTGTTATAACTGCTCATTTATAGAGAAGAAGTCTGAGGTTTAATTTTTATGAAACCAGCTCATCAAGGAAAACATTATTAAACCAAGGCAAGCACAACAGCAACAATTACCATCTGTCGGGTTCCCATCCTGACCCCACGTTAGTCCCTCCTAGACCAGCTGGTATTTCTGCTTTTTTTTCCTTCTACTACACCTGAAAGTCTTCTGCATAACCTCATCGATTTGTTGCCTGGTATGCCCTTGAAACCCAAGGTGCCTAAATGGTCAGGCACTCATGAAAAGGTGCACCGATCACTCCATATGCTGTTCCCCTTCCGGGAATGGTCAGTTAACACATTCATGATATATTACTTATTACAATCAACTACCTCCAAACCTCTTACTGAGCAAAGAACTATCATTCTTAGCTTTAGGAGTTAAAGAGCCCCTCCCCCCCCCAGTCACATTAATGAGGAATGGGTACCTTCTCATTCAAGCTACTACCCAGAATCAAAGTTACATCATGTCATCTTTAACACCTCTCTGAAACATCCCTCATATTTCCCCTCCTGATGAAATAAGAAACACATTCAAAGACACCATTTATTCTTTAGAACTGAAAAACAAAGATATTGCTGTCATTTTAAGAAATCTCTTTCAGAAAAGATTTCCCATTACAAACGTTTATAGATTTCCTCCTCATCAGGACTCAACTGATACCCCAAATCCTCATTTACTGTTGACCTTTAGTACCCCTTTTCCACCTTCAAAGGTGAAAATAGGGTTTACCACCTACAGTGCTTGTACATTAAACCCAGGCTCAGGCATTACTTTAAATGCCAATGGTTTGGTCATTCTCAAAAATACTGTAGGGGACTGCATGATATATGCCCAGTCTGAGGAGAAGAATTTCATATTCCACTTTGCAAAAACTATGGAGGACTCCACAGTGTCTCTTCCTTAAAATGTCTCTCCTACTGCTTGAACAAGAGGTTTTGGAGTTATGTAACATGCAAAATTTGAGCAGGAAAGATGGCATACACCAGCTCAAAGACAAATATCCCAGAAGAAAAAGGCAATCTTATGCTACAATTTCAGCAGCCCCCTGCCTTCTTGTGTTAATCCACCGACAACTATTTTTAATGTAGCTGCAGCGAGATCTTGTTGAATTAATCCCCAAACACATAAACAATACTTTTGAACTTGCCTATATTTTGACTTTCAACTCTACAACTCCCCTTTCTTCAGTGTTGTAAGTTGCACAGAAAATATCTTGGTCCTCCAAAAACTCTTCGCCCACTATCCTGAAGCCTTCCAATTAAACTAAAAATTAACACTGCGCTGGGAAAGAGACTTTCAAATCTCAAGGGAAATAATTGAAATATATACCCTCTTTTTTGCACTTGCAAGTATCGAACTGCACCTGGCGAATAGTAGAACATGATTTTGTAGCATTTATGACTCCATCATATTCCCAAAATAATCAGCGAGCTTTGCTGGATTTATATAAAAGAATTGGATTGGAATCCTCTCTTTTCCCCCTGTCTTGGAATTAGCAGCTTTTTGTATAGATTCCTAATTCCGCTAAAGCTGGAAGATCTGAAGTTAAGGCAGACAAGCCAAAGACTAATTTCGCTGATTTGTCAAAATACTGGGTGTAAATTAATGTTGAAAATGATTTCAGGCTACCTTCTCCCTGTTCTGGAGAGTCACCAGGCTTTTTTAAACTTCCAGCTTGGTTTCCGCGAAAAATCTGTTTTACTGAAGACCCTCTTGTTAAACAACTGGATCTATCTGAAATCCCGGAAGGAGGCCTTCTCAAACTTGATGGATATGGTTCTTGGTGTCTTTTTTTATCTGAAAAAGTTATACCTAAACGTGGAGACTGGGGTTTCTCTTGAACTCCACTCCTGCTTGGTTTCCTAGGACAGTGTGGTCGTCTCTTATTTAAATTGCCTTCTGCATCAAACAGATCTCAATCCGTGTTCAGCCTGCTCTTTTCTGTTCTATAGGCACTTTGACTCTGATGAATGGGGTGGGGATTCGTTCCTCCAGTGGTTGCAGTGTCTAAGTATAATTGATTCTTTGCTCTTTGGATTTCAATAACATTCGTTGACGTTTCTTAAGTCCCAGCATACAGTCATTCCTGCTATGTGATTGGACTCTTGGAGCTATACATTGACGGTGCTGCAGGCTGCCATTTCTTGAACTTGCAACTCGTCAACTCGAGCGCATTGAGAATAATTTACAATGGGATAACTCCCATGGCTTCCATTTCTCACCCACCAAAACCTCAGCAGTACTATTTGAAATCGGGAGTCGAAGAACCTGCAACTTTCCTCATCGGCGAACTAACCTTTATTGGTTAACATTCCTTAACTTTCACAGATTTATGTGATCAAGTTTAGATTGTTTGAGGCCTGATTCTAGATGACTTGGGACCACCCCTATACATACAATCGCCGACACATAAACTCCCGAAACACAACTTGTCATCGTGTGCAGGACCAATTATCGTCCATCTCGTCTATTCAGAATTTGGGGTTACTGGATTGCAAGTCCTGTTAGCATCTCACAAGCCTAATTTGATCTCTAAAGTTGGACTAAGGCTGTGTAGCTATGTTGTCAGGCTCCCCTACCTAACTGCTACACTTTGTTAGAATCTCCATCCGACAAATGCCAGGGCGATCGTTAATCTCTCAGTCGGAGCTTTCTGATCGTCCTCACCCCAGTGTGAGCTTGAAGTTGAAATACCTATGTGACTCCACACTTCTTTTTGATAGAGATATCTTATGTTTTCACTAAGTTATCGTGTTGCTTCTCAAACCTGTAATACGCTATCTACTCCTGACAGCTGGGGCGATGCCATATGGGTCAGAGCTACCCTTTTCTCGAATCCTCCTCCTTGGTCACTTGCAAATACAGTTTAATACATCATTAACTCCAGTCAACTCTCAAAACTTTGCACAAAAAGATGTCTGCCTTCTCCATAGATGAAGGTAAATAGAGATAGGCAGACCTTGGCTATTCCCGTGCTCGCACAATTTCCTGTGTCTGCCGGTCCTGGACCCACAGTTCTCCAAATCTACGTCCACCCTGATGCCTTATTGAAAGAACGTTCATTCTATATCATTCTTTGCAGTTCAGATGGTTGATCTATCTGCCCAAATTTGCTACTGATGCGTTTAAAACAGAGTGCATTCAGTTTGGATTGCATCTGCTGTCTGTTCCAAACTGCAACGTTCTCTCCATACCCTTTATTACCCATCATGCTTCAATATCCTCTCTACTCCTTCGCAGATTACTGGCTATAATTAATTGCCTTACGCTTCGAAATCTTATTCCTTAACAATACACTCTTACTGTCATTTATTCAGATTCGCTCGCCCTTCAGCTGAAGCCCTATACTAATAAGCACATATGGTATTCCCTGTGTACATATCAATTTTCTTTGGTTGCTCCATCTCCATAAGAAACAAATCATACTATGTTGACGCTCGCCTCTTATGTAGGTGTGGTAATCTAGCAATTAAATCGGACATAAGAGGTCAAAATGCTCCCTGCCTCTTCTTCTCCTCACAGCTGTTCTACTCTGGGTACCTCCTGGATTTGCCGATTCACAAGGTCTGGTCATAACTCCATCAACTTGATATTATCCTGCTTCTGACAAGACTTATTAACAGTCTGACAAGCCTTATTAACAGCAGTGCTTGGTGAGTGGTTAGCATCCGGGCGAAAACTTCTAAAGAAATATCACAGCCGTTTATTTTTTGAGTAAAGACCTCCCTCACTGTCGAAAGTTACTCTGATACAGGTGATACTTGCATGCATCCGCATTGATCATACACCAATATTTGTTTCATTTAAGCACTACTGTCACAGGCATCCTCCCTCCCATCCTTGCATTTTGTCTTACTCCCTCTACCCTGTAATCGTTTCACACAGCATATCTTCATCTGATTGTCCCTCAGACTGGACCGCCATTGCACATTGTCATTTTCCTACTTTTTATGTGTCTGATTGAGACAACTTCTTACCAGGTTATCTCAGTACCTTCATCCTTGATTTTTCTTCACACAAGTTGTAATTTTATGTTTATCAAGGCACTAAATTATTATTTTAAGGACGTTTTTCTTCATTAGTTTTTCATAATTTATTTTCTAGGACCATGTGAATATTACATCTTTCGCCATTCAATATTGTTTTTGACATTTAAAATCTTGTATTGAGCCTAGGCACCAATCATCGGTTTTTTTCAACTCACTGTGGGCTTGCTCTCTTGTGGGCTGTGTGTGGGTTCGTGTACATAAGAGCCCCGTGCCAACAAGAATATTATATGGTATAATTATATCACTAGGTCTATATATTAATATTATATATCATATAAATTATATCTACATATCATTATCATTATTATAAAATCTATTTAGTAAATATTTATATTATATTATACTTTGTAATATATATATTATATTATATATCATATTTCTACATATATATATACTAACTTATATAGAAATATATAGTATCTAGTATCTTACTATATATATATATACTATACGTTATAATATACATTATACATAGTTAAATTAGTAAATAGTATAAGTAATGAGTATTCGATATATCTTATACTATTTTTTATATATACTATACTTATACTTATATATTATAATATAATATCATCATATATTCTTCTTCTCATAGTCTTATATATTCATTTTCTCTTATATTAATCTATTACTTATATAATTATCTTATATATATCTATATATTTACTATTATTATTACTTATACTATTACTTATATATTATAATATACTTATATATATTATTATATTATATTATTACTATTATGTTATTATTATTACTATTATTATCATTATTGCTATATTATATTTATTATATAATTACATATATTATTATATATATATAATATATAATATATATACATATACTTATATATAATATTATCTGATTATATAATATATTACTATATTATATATTTATATTTATCTATATTTATATATTTTGTCCTATATTATATATATATCTAATATTTAATCATTCAAGTATATATATATATATATATAATAATGATGATATAGATTATATATATAGTAGTGATACTATATTTATATACGATCATATTATACGTATACTGACCTTCCTCTGCACGCTATATAATATATATTCTTCCTATAGCTACTATAATTAATATATATATATATAATGTATAAATTTCTAACTATATATAGTATATATACTTATATATATATATTATATATAAATATTATATATATAATAATATCACCGCGTATATGATATATACTATGATATTTAATATCCCTCTTTACATACGCATTCGCCCTCTGTAGCATTCTTCAGTGACGCCACCGCCCTGATCAGAGATATACCGCCGACGAGTACAAGTCTGCCACTGCAAAGAATTTTTTCCCTATTATATATATAATATACATATATAATTATGAGTATTCGACTTTATTATATATAAATTATTGAGTATAAGGTATCCATATAAATATATATATATATAGATACTATTATACCCATATATATATATATACGCGTGTATATGTTCTTTTCTAGATATATCGATTATTTTCTTAAACTATCAATTTTTTTTAATCACTTACATATTTGGAATCAGCGTATAAAGCTTATTACCAGTGTAAAAAAAAAAAATTATATATACAGCCTATATGTAAAGTTGTTTTATGGTTTAAAACTAACGAACACCCTAGAGTACACTGCATAGATATCAGGAGTCGGGGTCTCTTGGCCTCTAGGTGGCAACAGGGGGACTCATCGTCCCCCTCTGTTCTCCATCAGCTCAAGCCCCCTAATGGAAATATACAGTTTGTTTCCTTAAACTTCAATTTTTAAGGGGCTCGAGCCGATGGGCGGAACCAGAGGCGGTGTATGGAAGTCGCACCTTGTCTTCCAGCCTACGAGGCCTGGAGGAGACCAGAACTCTAGCTGCATATCCTATGTCGGTTCGGACTCTAGGGTCTGTTCGTTCAGATTTTCAAAATCTATAAAAGCCGACTTTACATATAGGCTGTATATATATACTGTTATATAATTTTTTTTTTTTTTACACTATGGTAATAAGCTTTATACACTGATTCCCAATATGTACGGTAAGTGTTTAATAAAATACCGTAATTGATATATCAATGTGGGGGCTTTAATGGAAAAGAACCTATATATATAGTATATAGTATATATATATATATAATATATATATATATATACCTATATTATACTAATAATATTTATAATATAATAATATATATATATATATACTATATATCTATATATCTATCTACGCGTTTTGTTCTGGCACTTTGATCTCGGTGAATTGGAGGCTCTTGGGCGTCGCTTCTAGCGCTATAATTGAAACTGCTTTGACTCTGATGACGCTGCGGCTTCTGCCATAAGGTGGGAGCTGTAATCGTTTGATGGGATGAGCAGGTTCATTCTTCTTCGACAAATCTTTCTCTCCCTCATTAATCCATGGTTCGATCGTGCCTGTTCTCTGGCATTCATGCTAGAGACAGCGCTTATCGGGAGTGGAAAAATTATCGTTCTCTTATCATTCTTGCTAATTTTCATTCTAGCTAGAAATTCGTTGCAGGATACTCTTCGATGCGAGCAAAGCGGGGGCTTGTCATCAATAGGCGAAATGCGCTATACCTCCTTGTTCTCCTACTGACCAAATTCTTTTGGCCTCTTGCCAAATACATCTCTAGCAACTTCTGCTGTAAATCTGCCCTTTCCTCCTCTTCGATCTGATGATCTGTTGTAATTTCCTCCACTGAAAAAGGCCAACTCTTCGGCCTCCTATTTTCTCCCTCTAACTCAACACTGGACGATTCTGGCATTCCTCTACGCTCCACTCTCTCGCTCTTCAGGATCCTATGTCTTTGCCGTGTGATTACATTGTCGGGTGCATGGGCTCCTGAGATCTATGAACGTTAGGAAGGCCGGGGGCCCGGATGGCATCCCTCCAAGAGTTTTGAGGGAGTGTGCTCTTCTAGCTTACCCTCCCCTCGTTCAATTATAATCTCGTGTCGGATTCAATTAAACACTTTCCCTCAGTGTTGAAGCACGCACATGTCCAACCTATTCCGAAAACAGGAAGCCGCTCCGATCTTTCTAACTATCGCCCTATAGCTCTCACCTTAATGTCTATCTAAGATCTTCTGAAACCCTGTCTTTAACTCCACTCTTAGACGCTCTGGAATCTCATTCCTTCTTTCCGATCGCCAGTACGCTTTCGGCGTTCGAAGTTCAACTGGTGATCATACTTTCCTATTTCAATGATTTATGTTTTCGCCCTTCAGGTAACTACGGGGAGATTTTGCGTGGTGGCGCTTGACATATCCAAAACATTTGACCGGGTATGGCATGCGCGTCACTGCTCTCCAAGCCTCCGCTTCCTTTGGGTTTCGCTGCCTTCTTTTGCTTACTTAGTCTATGCTTTCTTTCAGTCGCTCAATATCGGCCGTGGTTTGGAGCGACTCTTCTTTTTCTGTCAATTGAGGTGTTCCTCAAGGTTCTTATTTGCTTGTTTTAATTCATACTTTCATTAATGATCTTGCTCACCTGAAGCTCTAACTCTGTTCACCATTATGCCGATGACTCGACCTTCATTCTCTTCTTTCAACTCATTTCAATTCTGCTCCCTTCTTTTACTTCTAGAAATTGGCCTCTCGCTCTAATCTTTCCGATTCTATCTCGCTGATCTGGATGAGAATTTCCGATTGTGGGTCGTCTCAACAGCTGCTAAAATTCAATGGAATTTATCCATACGACTGAATCGATTCAATAACGTTCTAATATTTTAATAATTTTTAAAATAGCATTTATACCACTTACCTTCGTAATAATTTCAGAAATGAACAATATCTCGAAAAGTATGATTACTTGCAGAAAAACCAATTACATATTTGAATCAGCTATAAGCTTATTACAAAAAAAAAAAAAAATCAATATATGAAATATCTCGAAAAGTATGACACTTACAGAAAAAACCAATTACAATATTTTGGAATCAGCATTAAAGCCTGTATTAGCAAAATGTAGAAACAAAAACATAGAATGAATTAAACCAAAAAAATTATGGTCGGGGCTCGAGCCGGACGACCGGACAGAGGGGGGAATCGTTATTCCATACCCCGTAAGGGGAGGGGCGGAGGAACCCCCGCGTCACCCCAATACCAAAGAGCGGGGGTTCCGGAGACTCCCCCGGAGGGGGGGAAAATAGTCCTTACACCCTTTCGTTCCCCGGAATGCCGAGAGACTCCGACTCTCCTGCCACTTTTGCGGTTTACCCTTGGTATTCCTTTAATTTAAAAAAAAATAAAAATATAAAATACAAACTCGACGGAGTCCGTAAAACACGTAACAGGTCCTATACTATTCTTTTTGAATCATGTCGCGTCACCACTTAAATTGATTGTTAGGATCATATACTTCCGAAATATCTTGAAAAAAAAAAATATCTAAAACCGGCATTTGTACCATTAACGCGTTCATTCCAATCAGTATACATTATAATTATTATATATATATAGTAATAATTTATATATATATATTCATACCTCATACTATAATTAATATTATATATATTCATATCGGGTATTATATATAGTATTATAATATATATATCTATTATTCGTCCTTTGAATTTGGAAAGATATTGAAGTTGAAAAGGTGGCCATTCTTAATATAGTCGTAATTTTATTGCTAAAGCAAGTTAAAAATAAAAAAGAAAAAAGCATCCTATAGAAATATGCGTTCTTCATTTGTTGTCGCCGTTCTTAGCCGGTAATGCCGGTGCTGTCTTAAAGCTTTCAATGCTAAATCCTCAATATTTTGCAGTCAGTTAAAATCATTAACACAGCACACGCGCGCGCGCAAGCTCACTTCCATAGCCTTATATAAATAGTAAGTATATATATCATATCTATATATTATATATAAAATAATATATATTATTATATATATATATATACGTATATATATATATATATATTTTTTTGAACACGATTTTCAATGTATATTGGCTAAGTATTTATGAGAAAAATGTTCCTACAACGTAAGCTTTCGGCAGCTCTGTACCGTCAGGTAACAGTCTATAGAGAAATTCTATTGGTAAACAGGTGTTGAAATGTTTTGGATATCATAGATACCCCTCATACTACCTATACACTATATATATTCTATTTATATATAATAATACTATTATTATTAGTATAATTAATATATATATATATATAATATATATATATATATATATATAACTTTATATATACCCTATATATACTATTCTATATATATTATATGTAAAATATATTTATATTATTCATTAATAATTAATAAATACTAGTTTTTCAACATGTAGCCGATATAGTGAATAAAGCCGAATACCGAATACCGAATATTTGGCAAAAGTATTCGGCCCGAATACCGCAATATTCGGATCCCGAGCTAATAAAATCACTCTGTCGCTATTCGCCAATAGTTATTCTCAAGTTTCGTCATGACTCCATTTGGTGAAATAAAGAAAATTTAACACTCCAACCCGGTCACATCAAAAAAAGTGAAATTCTTATACTCTTGGATGGATCTTATGTAGCAAGATATAATAGTAATCCTCCACTCGTGAGGTGCTTCGTATACTCCCCTATATATACTCAATTTTCTCGATTTGCTGTATCACATCCACCGTTTTTGTTGCACAATCATCCTCGGATCCTCCCCCAATATTTGCAATATTCCCCATACGGAATTAACGACAAAATTCACTGTGCGCACGTACGTCATGGCCTGTTATACGACGTCTATCCTTTCGCATATATCTACAGTCCAGCCGAGCAAGGTTTATCTGCGGTCGATTAATTGCTGAACCACTGTCGGTAACTTAGTAGATACTACATTGATGATGTCCATGCTCAATGACCTGGATATGTCTTATCATCCATCTGAAATACAGTCTGCATGGTCCTGTTCATTGTTACTACATCAGGGTGAACTTGAACGATCTCTTGTATTGATCTCTGCGAGTTATATTTGCCGAAGTTGTCCTGAAGTGTTGGCTTCGAGAGTTAAATGAAAACATGACTACTGGACCATTGCACAAGTAGTACATTTTATCTGTAACAGAGAGCAGAATGCTGGCGGCAAGTGCTTCTTCCTAGTCAATGGTAACCTTGTGTAATTTCGCTACGATGCAAGTTGCTCAGTGCCTACTACCTTCGCTAATACTGTCTCCGGTACTGCCCAAGCATACGATACAGGTGCAGTGGTCGACCCTGTGTCTTATCAGTGACTAACCCTACTCCAAGGCAAGTTTCTAAAGTGTGTTGTACTGTTACACCTCAAAAGTAGCACACAGGTCTGCTTCAGTTTTCGAGTAGGGTAACTCGGTACGGATGAAAGGAGTATGCAAAAATCAAGACAGTTTGGGGAGGCTACAATATCAGGTCATGAATATAAAATATTTGTCGACAATCTCAGAGAATGGTACAAATCATTTTGCTCGGTAGCAAGCAGTCTTCACCAATCTCCCTGTTTTCCCTGTTGCTATTGGTGACATATGCGCGGCGCGAATAGGATCAAGCTGGTACCAAAAGAAATGGCCACCCGAACGTGTGAACCTTAGACGCTCAAGGCTGAACAGTCTTATCTCTGAACAATCGTACGCTGAACCACTTTTTGTACAGAGAGAAAACATCGATCTTACCTTTCCACTACACTAAAACCTATTGGTTCTGATGAAAGCAATTGTAAAGGCCCTCGGACCATGATTGTGAATGCTTCCGCTATATTATGCTCAACGTTTCCTGGTCTGAGGGACGAGAAGAAAGCTGGGATATTTGATGGCCCCACAAATACGGGACACTCCTCCGTGATGCTGCTTTGCTACTCACAATTTGACTAACTGTGTCTAGAGGCAAGAGCGTGTGAATGCTGTTTCTCAGATGTAGCACAGAATTTTCCTGGACACAGAAAAGCTCGAGAAATACCACTACATCCGTACATGAGAAACTTGCTAGACAGTTGTTGAGTTCATTCTCATTTGGATATTCACTCGAATGAAGTATATGAAGTTTCAAGCACTACTTTACATTCCTCCCTAGAGAAATTTCCGGAATGAACCTAGGCGATGTTAGTGATGAGCAGTCGGTGTACGCCTTCTGCATCATAAGATCTATAGTTTTGGAATAGGACGATTCCCTCTTCTCTCAGGGCAAGTGGATAACTCTCAATATGATGCCGACCTATTGTCTGGATGCTTGATGAGGGTATATTCCAGAGCTAGAATCATAGACGTCTACAGAAGAGAAAGTTCTACTCATCGTAGGAATGTTACATTAACTAAACCCGTATCCTTCTATTACATTCATTCTTGTTGTCCCATATTACTCTGTTATTGCATTAGCTTTGTATTATATGTTTATATCATAATTCTAATTAATAGACAAGCGTAATTTACCCCCAGAGCTCCCTTCTCTCCCTTCATATATCAAATTATATATAATATATTCTATACTATCTATATATATATATATATATCTATAGCTTATACATACTTTTATCTTTACTATAAAATACTATATAATATTATATATTATCTATTCATATTATATATTTTTTTGGACCAATAATGTTGAGAGAAACTCACTTTTTGTACTACGGAAGAATCATAAATTTACAAATCTGTGTTTACACAACAATATTCTCACATAATGCGTATGTGAATCGCAAAAACCGGGTGATTTAGACACATTTTTGGAATCAGTCACCAATCAACAATCAAGTTGCGAAACCCCGTCCCTAGAATTTTTCATGTTTACCTAGGGTTATAGTCTCTACAAAGTATATCTTCTAAAACTAAAATGAAAAATACTATTTCTTAACCTATATTAAACCATTCACATATTTTTAAAAATAATTAAATGCTATTGAAAATCTGTCTTTCGTAGTTTAACAGATTATTAATACTACAAAACTCTTCAATTTGATAAGCTCTAGACGTTATGAATGTACAAGCATATGCGAGGTGCGTTCGAGAATGCAGTTTAATTTCTTGTGCTATCATAAATATTTTCTTTCCTCTCCTCTGTTCTAAATATTCTTCACTTTCGAAACTGATGACGGTGAGCGAAGCAGGTCTTTATTATTCAATTTTACACAAAATTTCATAAAACCTATTCATAATCTCTCACCTAATTGAAGGGATATATATTATCGAGCTTGATAAGACCAATAGTAGGTAAACTTAATATATTTGTTATTTCTTGATGTATATCCGAGTAGCCTTTTTACTTTTAATGTACAAGATAACACATCGTCCAGAAGAATGGGAACTACATTCTTTTTCACCTCTCACTTTTCTTCTTGTATGAGCGTTTGATGGCCAATTTCTTTAAAACAACCCTTAAAAGAAGTGAACAATGGAACCTTCAGCTTCACTTTCCCCACTACGATAATCATCGTCAAGCAGAAGAGTCAGGAGTTAAATTTTCATGAATTTCTTTATTCCATGCTCAACGACTCAATTATTTTACTGATTTCAATCCTGATTCATTGTTTAAAAGATTAGCTTGAATCGCGATCGTAAGAAAGCTAGCATACACACTAGAAAGACATTAATCATACCTATGAAACTTACGACAGACTCTTTTTCTAACTGATCTCTTAAGCTCTTCACGAGTGTAATTATTCCACTAAATCTTTTGCTTTTTAATTGTCCATCATCTTATAAAATAGATTTATTGCTAAAAATGGAAGGGACTAAACTTTGGGGATCTGTTACTTCAACTCACAGTTTTTAACCATGCTTTGTTTTAGTGATGTTGCTCTAATGCTCGAATAAATGGAATAAACTTTTGCTCACCTCAATAAACTTCAGTCAACCATTTTCTGATGGCATTCAGGTAGCATTCTATACTCCTCTTCTCTCCAGTCTTATTGCGATCATGGGAACTTTTTGTTCAAACAAATCTTTAACGCATATCCATAGTTTCTGTTCCAGCATTGTAGAAATCAGTCCTTGAATTTAATAATTTATGCTCGTTTGACATTCAGCTGAAATCTGTAAAGTTCTCTAAGCCTTGCAGCTGTGCCGTTTGCTGAACTGTGGTGAAGACATGCAGAGGCTCTATTGCTTTGCGTGGCAAGTATAGTTAACAGATATCTCTGTAAGTAGCAACTCTCTATGCGACATCTATATTTTCCGAACCTCTGTTGAATCGCATTAGTTGCGAGCAGATCCATGGCACAACTTGAATAAATACCACATGCAATCTATAGCAAGGCCTATCCTCTCCGCGCCTTCATATCTCACGCCAGGCCCATGTCTGCGTCGCATTATCACATCTATCTACTATGATAATTCTATTTTTTTAGATATATTGGACCAAATGTGCAAAGGCCTTAGTAGGATCGGACATAATGACAAAGGATTATATCGCCCATAGTGTTGGCACAAAAGGTTCGGCTCTATATTTTGTATTTGTTTTTTGGAAAAATAATTTTAAACGTAAATTTTCAACTTTTAAATTGAGATAACTTCTCCCTTATGTTGACGTAAGTTTCAGTTTTTTTAAAACCTCAAATCGGCTTCCCGCAATAAGTTTCGCAAAAGCGCGAATACTGATCATCGGTATTGTTGGGCCGTTTATATCCGGAATCACTTACCCTCTGAATACTTTCGCAATCATCCCCTAATGATCATCAATATATATTACTGATATATACTATCTTATTTTCTACTATACTATTTAGGGTAATATACTCCATATACTATTGAGCTTATCCTTATCATTACTACTGATCATATAGGTTATTACCTATATATACTCACGTAGCGTACTGATTGCCTAATTCTAGGCCCCTTCAGCTATATTCCTATATACCCGTATATTATCCCTATATTGATTTATGAGATTATATATTTAAATAGGGTCATGTACCTGTTACAATATATATTATCATATAGGTATATATACGTATGAAACTATACTAGGTTATATTATGATATTACAAACGCGTATATATATGATATTGAGTATTATATATTATAGTCATACCCGCTATATCCCTCAATTACAAATCCCAAGGAACAATTAAGTTTAATAATCGTTTTCATTATATACTTTAATTATTATTATTATTTTATTGATATTGATTCATGCTATCGCTTTTCAATATCTGCCTGCCGTGACCCTATTCATTATTATTATTCATTCATTATTTATTATCTATATCATTATTACCCATTTCATTTTATTATTATTATTTCCATATTGAGTGGTTTCTACCGTTATTGCCTTTTATCTTATCTCTGACTGTGTGAAAAATAAAATGTTTCTTCCTTCTTCTTTGGACCTGTGACCTGCTAGCGGGCCCTTACTTCGAGAAACCTTTTGTGTATTGCATATTCAAAACTTGAGCTCTTCTCTAATCTGCGTGTGTTGGGAAACAACCACCCCCTCACCCGCTTAATCTGTGCTCTGCTTCTTGTCTTCTATTATTTTCTTATTATATATCTTGATTGCCCATTATTATTGATACTCATAATTATTATTATATTATTACATTTATTCAATTCACTCTATTATCGGTCAGTTAAAGATTACAGTTTAGCTAATCTTTGCTATCTCCACTTTGAATCATTACCATTTCCTCCCGCTTTCCTTTTTGAATATTTTTCTTCTAAGAGTATAACTACCCCGCTACTGTATATGGCCTGGCTAGTGGTTATGACGAGCCTTCCCAGTTTTCGTTCTACTACATTTGGACTCCCGATACGTGACGTCACCTGTTGCTCCCTGCTGGCGTCCTTTACTTGTGTCTCCATTATATTATCCATTCTTCAAACTGGCTCTCCGGCGCCTTTTTCTCTCCCTCGCAGGGCTTCGCCCAATATATTGTTCTATCCGCTGATCGCAGGGCTCTCCCATACCGCTGCTCTCCCCTCGGCTCATCCGTCCCTTAGCAAAAAGGCCGCCTTACCTAAAAGCGTAGTTTTCAAAATAGGAAGTTATCCGTTTTTCATGCATCAATATAAATATTAAATTATAATATAATATTATTAATATTAATATAATATATTATATAATAATACTATAATTAATTACTACTTACTAAATATAACATAAGTTAATTAATCTTTCATTCTCCTTTAATAAATCTATATAATTTATTATCTATGCTATATTCATCTTAATTATTTATTCTCATTATAACTATGATATATATTATTATATATTATTATTATTTTAATGATCTTATTATGTTATTATTATGAATTATCTATTATCTATATTTATCTCTTCTATATAATTGTGATTAACTGATGCTTGCCCGAGGCTTTCATTTCGACCCATATATATATCTTAATGATATATATATCAATACATATATACTTAATAATAATGTATATTATATTTTTATATTAATAATATATTATATTAATAATATTATCTCTATATGATACTTAATTTATACTATTACGTACTTAATCTATACTATAATATCTATATATATATATAATATATATTATTGAATATATTATATATATATATATGATTATATATTAATATATACTACTATTTCAATTAAGCTAGTATGTGTATGTTAGAAATTATGACTAAAGTTCTTTTAAACCATATACTACACATTATAATAATCCCTATTAAATCCATTATATATAATAAATATCATTATTACCAAAAATATACTATGAATAAACTTTTATAATATTATATATAAAATGAGCTTTCTACTATATATATATATAATATATATATATATAAAATGCAAAAACGAAATACCTTTTTAGGTAATTGCTGTATATATAAGGTTAAACTTTATTACAAATCTAATCCTATATTTCCAATTGTATAATAAAAAATATAATAAAAAAAAATTTAATATTTCGTCTAAAAAATACTATCACAAATAGGTAACTAATTCGATATATAGTATACGACAAGGTGAAAATTAATTTCATATATATATTATTTTAGTAGAGTAAATCTATATATATATATAATGTAAGTAATAAATATAAATATTTCTGCATATATATACGGCTATATATATAATGTAAATAACAAATAAACAATAATCAAGCAAACAAAAAAAAAAAAGAAAAAAAAAAAATTATTAGTTAATGTATATTTTAGTAATTTTATATACATGGATAATTTATTATAGATTTAATAATTATAGAAGCCTAATTTTATAAGTTAATATATAAGTAATTTTCGATAACTCGGTTAAGAGCTTATATGATATGGGGGGATTAGTAAATAATGATTGTATAATGA
>JABUQX010030198.1:5000-10000 GCA_015478945.1 Trachelipus rathkii
TGTATTTGATATTCCATTGTTTTAATCAACACATAATTTTTTTTTAAATATTAATCATTTAATATCCATACAAATGTTTCTAGTTTTATGTCTTCTTTCATATATATATATATAGTATATATATACTATATCATATATATATATATATATATATATATATATATACTATATATATATATATATACTTAATTAAAAAATTTAATATATATATATATACTTATAAATATATATATATAATATGTCAGCCCGGATGCTGTCCTGCATTTTACCTTAAAAGCTATATATATGATATATATATAATATATATATACTTATACTATTTATATATATATATATATATATATATATATATATAATATATATATATATATATATATTATATAATATATTATATATATATATTATATATATATATATATATATATATATATATAATATATATTATATCTCTCATATATAAATATATATATATATTATATAATATAATTATATATATATATTATATATATATATATATATTATATATATATTATATATATAATATATATATATAATATATATTATTATATATATCATATATTATATATATATATATATATATATATATATATTATATATATATATATCTATTATATTATATTTTATATATATATATATATATATATATATATATATATATAATAGTATATATATATATATATATCATATCTATCTTATACTTATATATATATATATATATTATATATATATTATAATATCTAATATATAATATATATAATATAATATATATATATATAATATAATATTATATATAATAATATATATATATAATATTATATATATATATATATATATATATATTATACATATATATATATTATACTATATATATATTGATCCAACTCTTAGTAGTGGGGAATCTTAATTTAACAATGAAAAGCAACACCAGGGCTTTAGACAACAACATGGAGAGATCTTTATTGACAAGAATAAACGACGTTTCGGAACTCGACTGATTCCATCATCAGGCTAACAAATAATAAATAAAAATAAAACTAGTACAAATAAATGAAATAATCTAACGTTATAAAACTAAAAACATTGAAGCAGTTAAATTTAAAATGCGTACATTTGTTTAAATTGAATCACAAAAATGTTACAAAAAACAAAAGTAAATTCACAGAATTAGACACTCAAAAGCAATCATGGCTAGTATTAAAATTATATAACAACATTATCAAAATGAATAAGTGGTATTTTTAATTATATGAAGGGTAACTTTTCAAAAAATTTATAATCAATTAGCTATCTCATAAACAGAGAACGAACGCGTGAGGGAACTTACTTAGTCACAATGAAATGTATTACACTCGAAAAAAATATATAAATAAATACAGGTGAAGGCGGACAGCACTTTCCATCTGGGAGGTTAAAGCAGAAGTAGTTTAAACGGGCCACTATCGTTGTTGAGGGAGGGTTTGATGTCGGCAATATGTAAAGATTCTAAAATATTTAGGTTGGTTGGTGATTTTGTTTGGGTTAATATGGAAAAATTTGTGTGATTGAAGGAATGGTCGTGCGTGTGAGCGTGGTCACGTATAGCGGAGTGTGAAGGGGAATTGAGTATAAGGTTGGTGCGTGTGGAAACACCTCTGTGCTCATCCACTCTTACGTTGAGCTGGCGTAAAGTACTACCAACATAAACGGCATCACAGCCGTTACAATTGAATTTGTAAATAACAGAAGAGCGGAGTAGCGAGGGTGTTTTTTCTTTATGATTACAAAAAGAAGCAATTGTAAAGGAGGAATTGAAAATTAAATTGATGTTTAATTGTGGGAAACTATTATTTAAAACGTGAGCAAGGTCCTTACGTAGTTTAGTGTAAATGTGTTCATAATAAGGTAGAGGAATATACAACTTCAGTTTAGGGGTTAAGAAAATAATGGGGGGAGGGTCCAATTCTGCGTTTAAGAGATTGTTGATAAATTTGTTTATGAGAGAGAGAGGGAAGAGGTTTGATACGAAAAAATTTGACAGGAATGTAAATTCTTTGTGTAACAAACTATAAGTGGAAGATAGATGAAAGGCTCTGTATAAAAGGGTTTTAATACTATTACATTTGAAAGCAAGGGGGGTATGGCTGAAAAAGTTTAAGCCAAGTCCTGTAAAGGTCTTTTTTATTAATACTGCAGTAAAGAACTCTGATGAAGTTTTTCTGATAAATAAATCCAAAAAAGGAAGGGAGTTCTCCGATTCGTCCTCATGTGTGAAAGTTATGTTTGGTAACTGTGAGTTTACATAGTCAAAAAAATATGGAATTTTGTTTTTATCTGTAAAAAGTAGGAACGTATCGTCCATATATCTTTTATAGAAAGTAGGTTTGAAGAAGGGGGGACAATTTTCAAGCCAGATTTTTTCGTGGTGTATCAAGTATGCATTGGCCAGGATTGAGCTTAATGGTGAGCCCATAGCTAGGGAATTAGTTTGTGTATATAATACATTATCAAAAAAGAAGTATGTATCTTGGGCTGCAAGTTGCAAAAGTGTTTTAAATTCTTTCTTATTAAAACCATTAAATTGTGTATTTACTTCAAAAATGTTTTCTAGTAGGATGTTAATGGCATCGTTAATGGGGTATTAGCATATAATGATTCAATGTCAAAACTAGCCAGGTAGTCATTTCGTAAATCACTGTATATAGTTAGTGAACATCTAAAAGAGTATGAATTTTTAATTGTATATTCATTAGTTGAAAATGGGGTTAGTAGAGGGACTAAGAATTTTGCCAGTTTATAATTGTGAGTCGTAAAAGCTGTTAAAATGGGTCTGATTGGTACGTTATTCTTATGTATCTTCGGGAGGCCGTACAAAATGCCGGGGGATGAACCATGAGCATATATTTCATTAAAAATAGATTTACTGATTTTATCGGCTTTTAGGAGTTTTCTAAGGAAACGGTTTACTTTGTCTTCTAGAGAGAGAGACAAATTAATGGGGGTTTTGTTAGTAATAGGGTTAAATTTTGACGTGTCGGTAAGGATGTTTTTTAACTTGGTGACGTAATCTGATCTGTTCATTAATACTATTCCTTGACCTTTGTCTGGTTTGCAAATAATGATAGAGGTATCTTCTTTAAGAGATTTTAGTATATATATATATATATATATATATATATATATAATATATAATATTATATATATATATATATATTATAATATATATATATATATAATATATATATATAATATATATATATTATATATATATATATAATATTATATATATATACTGTTATATATAGATATATATATATAATATATATAATATATTATATATATTATATATATATATAATATATATATATTATTATATATAGTATATAATGTAGATAAATATATTTATATATATATCTCTCTTGTTTATGCTCAAGTAGATATATATTTATATTATATAAATATTTTTTGTATATATATTTGTTGTTAATTTTCTATATATATATATAATATATATATAATATATATACTATATATATATATATATATTAATATAATATATATATATATATATATGTATTATTATATATATATAATATATATAATATATAATATATATATATATATATAAATTTCTATATGAATATATTATATATATATATATATAATTAAGATATTTATATTTATTATATAAAATTTATATTATATATATATATATATTAATTATATATACATATATAATATAATTATATATATATATTTATAATATTATTTATAATTATTATATATATTAATATATTTTTTATTATATTATATATATATTATAAATATATATATATGTAAAATACTATATTTATTATTATAAATTCTTTTGTATTATATATATATTATTATATTATATTAAATATTATTATTATTATATTTCTAAAGAGATTCTTCATTTTTAAATTTTGTTTTTTATTATTTTAAAGTTATTCAGTCCTTTGATATATATTTATATGGTCTTTTTATATTATATATATTTATTTTTTGTTTACATTTTATATATTTTATTTTATTATTTTTATATATTTTTTATTTATTTTTTTATATTGTATATTTATATATAATATTTTATATTATTATATATTTATATTTTTTTATATATATATATATTATATATAATTATTTTTATATATTTATATTACTATTATAGATTTAATTAAATCTATATTTTACGTTTGTATTTATTTATTTCGTTGTTATTTTTTTATAACAATATCATCTAAGACATTCTTATCACCCTTATACTTGCAACAATATGGAGAAGGAGTTAAAATATACGCAATTCGTTTTCTAATATATATTTGCACACAACTTAAAATAATAAAATGCCTTTCCATCTCACTTCAACTTTGTAAAAAAATTCAATTGTTAAAAAAATATAACACCAAATCTATTCGAAGAACAGTCATTAATTTTCTTACGAGGTAAATTTTCCTTAACTAGCAACCTGAGTAACCTGTTCTCACTGATAAAATCCGTAATAATTTTTTACAAACCTTTAAGTAATATATTCACCTTCCTTAGTGTATCAATTCCAATTTCAATTATTATACTAATAAAAACACAACTTACAAACAGCCCGGCCTTTAAACTGCACCTAGTAACATCAAACCTTGTTTTCGTTCCTCTTTGGATTCTCCTTCGAATACAAATTTGTGCTCGACCCATTCTTTTCGTTCTTTGCCCTAGATGATGTTTCCTTCCGTAAATTCCCTGTTTCTTTTCGATCCTCTTTTCTGGCAACCGCTCATGGAATCTCCCTTTTCAACTTACACGAGTCGATCTCTCGCAGATTCTCCTATGACACAGCTTGATGTATCCGGCAATCAAAGCTACTAGACTCGTCCCCTAAAAACAAATAATTTCATGGTTATTAATCAAATCTTTCTTTATTCGTATTTTTAAAATTTAATTCTTATTTTCCAGTCTACTTACCAGATTTTTATTCTTCGGGTTTTCAC
>JABUQX010030198.1:32500-35000 GCA_015478945.1 Trachelipus rathkii
TAGAAGTCAGAAAAAGCTGAGGTTTGCTTTTTTCCCCATCAAAATTGCCTGAAAATTAAGAATTTTATGTTCATTTTTAGGTGAAGGCTAAAATGGGGTCCCAAAATCCCAAATTTTGGATCTAGCCCTTAATATTTACAGACGAGATGAAAATAAAAGAAGGAGGGAAGTATAATCAGTAGGCTTCGGATTCGCAGAAATTTCAGTCCTCTTTGACACAAGAGCTGTAATACCAAAGGTGAAACATTTAAGCATAAATAATCTGAAAGGATGGTTGAAAAACATTTGGACCAGTGGACAATGAGTAATCATTCAAAAGTTTAAAAACTTGACGTATATGGGCAACGCATTCTTCGTCAAAAGATGAGAAGATTTGAAGCTAAAGAATATCCAACACAAAGAATATCTCCAAAAATTGTCCAAAAACTTATGATAGATCTCCCCAGCATTACAAAACTAAAAGTGCATGAAAAGAAATTCATAAAAGCCAAATGTCGTCGAGATGAATAGCGATTTGGTGGGAGTCCCAGAGAATATCAAGTTTGCTAAACAGCTGGGCACCTTGAAATTTAGATTGAAAGACAATTAACAATCTTGTTATAGTTACACAGGGCGCCATTGATCAGGTACCTTCTTCCGGATGGGATAAATAACCTACGTCCTGAAAGATGTATGTTAACGTATAGTCCCAAATTGTAACAAATTTTAAAGTCATTTTAGCATCAACTAATTCATCCTTGGGGAGAAACCTAACATTAGCATATACCGGACGAGCATCACCAAGACATGTTAAAACACTTATGGCTGTTAACGGTGGCTAAACTACTTATTAATTAATGTTCAAGACAAAACTATTAAAATAAATTCATTTGCAATCAAAAATTGGTTTAATTGACTTTTTGTAGAAAATGTCAAATTTTGGAAAAATCCATAATAATTCCACCAGTACTGTAGGTTTACCATTGGCAGCGAACACGGAGATTGCAGAGGGGACAAAAGAAATATGAATAGCTAAGTCGTATTGCAGCGTTGCGTAGAAGCAAGAGCCCTTTATCAATTAAAAAGTCATGAGAATCCCTCAAAATCTTTACCTTAATTTTAAAGTGCAGACCAATAGCTGCGCTAGTGATGACCATCTTTTTTGATTTTTCCTATGGGAAGGAAGAAATAGAGTGTGTGAGGGAGTCAGCGAAAAACGCCTAGACAAGGGTGAAAAATTCAGACTACATTTTTATACCACCTAAACCAAGACTTACATGTTTGTGTTTTGTTAGCATAATATAGGTACCCTCTATGAACCTTAGACATTTGCTTAAATTGAAAAGGCATAAGACCTACCGATAAAGATGCAGAATAGGAAGGCTTCTCTGCCTCAGAAGAGGGAGGTGCCTTAAATGTAGCAGAACCTGGGCAATTTGTGTGTAAACATTAGATAGAGATAGAAGATCGCTACCTAAATTGTCCAAAAGACAAAACAGGAAACATCGGGGGAGGCATAGAGGCTTGCTAAATCCTCGCCAACGTCCACTTTGGCAGTCAAAGAAGAAAATCATGTAGAAAGACTGGTGGTTCACCTACGAACAGTTGTTCATTAAACATTTGTTGAAAATGTTCTCATTTACTACACCCGTGATAGAGAGAATGGAAGTCTTAAGAGCAATATAATTTTTAGTTTTAATTCTGAAATTAATCAATACAAAATTATCATGAATATGGGATTGGCCGAGTTACCCCTTTTTTATTTAGATAATTTTATTTTGCCTTGCATACCCAACCAGTTTGCTTTAAAAGTTTCCTCCCTTGTCAAGAAATAAAACTATTTTAAGTATGAAAAAAAAAATCAAATAATAATGGTGCAACTCTCCCGATCCCATATGCCCGAAAACTTAATATTAATCGGATGAACAAAAAGTAACAGAGCAATTTTTTTTCATATATCTTTGAAGTATTTGAGTATGCCTTTTTTTCTAGGTATATCAAAAATTCACTTTAGGGGATTTTAGATGATATATCTATCAATGTATTGTTCAATTTTCCTATCATTTCGACAAACGTTATTTATCTACTTTCCAAAAATGTCACGATCAATATGTTTATTTTAATTGCAAATAAAAATTAAAGGGATAGAGATAGAAATTAAAATAATTAAATTCGGGTTTCAGCTTCCTCAGAGTTTAATGTCTGATTTCACTCGTACTGAAGTGAAGTTTCGACTATATGCATAAAAGAATTAGGAAGTTGTACAGTACATTATAAACAGTTGCAATTGAGGTAGGTTTGCAACAGCATTCCCTGCCAATGAAGCATAACAAATGAAAAGACAATTTAACCCTTCTGTTATTATTTTCACCTGACTTTTTTTTTTTTTTTAATTAAGGGGGAAGTCACACTTTGGAGCCTATTTTCGGGTCCATTTTCAGCCCCACCTAAAAATGGACATAAAATTCGGAATTTTCAGTAAATTAGACCTCACCCTACAATAATATCTTTTATACAATAA
>JABUQX010030198.1:37500-42500 GCA_015478945.1 Trachelipus rathkii
TATAGTAGAGGAGATATCTAGTTTTTGGACATCCAATTCTCGTAAATTGTTAGTTGAGTACAATTGGGATGTAAAAAAAAAGATAAAAAATAAAGAAAAAATAAGATATAAAATTTGGCTAGTTTGTGATGGGTTGTTGGTGAGGGTATCCACCGTGGGGCCGACCACAGAATTATTATCCATAGGCGATGGTGAGATTACTGAGACTATAGTTTATCATCTATTTGTCTATAGTTTTAGTGTTGACTCATATCTCAGTTATAGTATACATTAATAATATACATTTATTGTTAACTATAGTTATTAGATATAGGTGTGTGTATATATATATATATATATATATCGTATATATATATATTATATAAGGTATATAATATTAGTATATTAGTAATATATATATATTATATAATATAGTTTATTTGTTAAAGTATAAATTATTAATAACACGGCAATATACGAGGGGCTTACGCAGCAGACGGGGGAAACAACTAGGGGGGATCGGTTCTTATTAACAATAACCTACCGTAAGTGTGATGGGGCTGTGAGGAACCATCCGCGAAAACACCATAATACCAAATGAGCGGGGGTTTCGGAGACCCCTCGGAGGGGGTGTAAAGTAGATCCTTAAATACCTGCCGTAGTTCGCCTGCGGAAAAGCCGAAGAAGACCCCGACTCCTTCCAACTTTGCGGTTTATATCCTTGAGATATTATTCTTTAAGTTAAAAAAAAACATTAAACATCAAACAGCTAAATTATTTTAACAAGTAACGTATAAAAGGTCTTAAATAGGCTTTCCCCTCATAAAATAAGGTATTAACAATAATTTTATTTTTATTATCTTTAACATTTTTAGTCAATAAAATGTATATCGAGACTTCAAAAAAAAATGTTTTTCCTTTTTTCGCTAATAGATTTGTAAATGTTAATGAGAGATAGCTTTTTTGTAGTGACTTATTTTAATTTGTCACATTATAGTGGTTGTTTTTTTTAATACATTTATTAATCCAGTGCACATCAACTGATAATGTTATATTCACATAAAGCAATTCTCCAAGCATGTTATTCCTTTTTCACACTGGTAGCATGTTGTAGTTTTTGAGATTTTATGGATTATGAGATGCTCTTTCTAGAGGCTGACGTATTATATTATATTTATATATATATATATATATATTATATAATAATCATTTAATATATATTAAAAATATATATTATATTAATTAATATATATATATTATATATTTTATATATATATATATTTATATATATAAATAATATATATTAATATATATTATAATATATATATTTTAAATATTAAATTATAATAAATATTATATATATATATATATATATATAATATATATATGTTGAGGAGAGATAACCTCAAAGATGGGCTGGTACTTAATTTTGGAGCAACCTCTAATACTAAAATGATAGATATAATAATTATCAAAATTATAACATTGGATTGCAAAAGACTCATTGTTTAAAATTAAGTAGCTTTACAATTTCATTAATTTTTAAAAATAAATATATACGTAAAATTATATTAACACTGAAGCCAATATGAAACCGAAAACACATTAATTCAGATTATAAAAATAAATGTTAGTTTATAAATTATATTAATACTTAATACTAGTAAATTACTCCTTCATTATCTATCGATTGATGTATCTTATTTTTATTTAAACAATTCTTTGTCGAATACAGAAGTACTTAAAAACGTCGTCTGGCAAACACCTAAGGTTCAGTTTTTTATTCCGCCACAAGATTTAGGGGGGCAAGTTCCCCCCCTGCCTAGCCAATGTATAATATAATTTTAAGTGTGAATGTGACCAGAAACTGAAAATCGATTTATATGGCCAATACCAAATTT
Source organism: Trachelipus rathkii (assembly GCA_015478945.1). Lineage (NCBI taxonomy): Eukaryota > Metazoa > Arthropoda > Malacostraca > Isopoda > Trachelipodidae > Trachelipus > Trachelipus rathkii. The sequence goes on from JABUQX010030198.1 coordinate 39,381, forward strand.
AAACATAAATACCTCTCATTGTAAATTGCTTTTACCTTATATATGAGAATATTTAAGGCTTTCTAACTAATTAACAAAATTACTGGAAATTTCTTACAAAGTATGGAAAATATATTTTCCTAGTATAATTTAACGTGTCTTAAGAGTTAACAAACTTTAAACCATCGAATATATAAATTACCTGTAGATAAATTGGCAAATAATCATTATTTAAGTTAAGCCAATAAATAATACCCGAATAAATTGAGCCAAAAATTAATTACCAATTAAATATTCTAAATACTTTGGCACATAATCTATAAATATTGATATATTATTATTAATATAAATATTATATATATTAAATATATATATATTATATATATATATATATATATATATATATATTATATATATATATAATAATATATATAATTATATATATATATATATATATATATTATATATTACTATATTAATATATATAATATATATATATATATATATATATATATATATATATAATTTAATAGCATATAATTATATATTATATTAGAGTGAACCTCCCAAAAGCATCATGCATGTAACTAAAAAAATTATAACAGCTTCTCAGAAAATATAATAACATTTTTTATTTTAGCAAGCAATTTCATCGATGAAAAACTTAAAAAAAGAAAATTATTTTAATCTATTTTTAATTAATAACACCTTAAATATTCAGTATAATCTTTGGTCTGGCAAAGTACGCTCTCAACAACCTTGCGGGTCTCATCAACCTTCCATTTTTCTGCTTAGTGCGAGAAAGGAGAGTTCTTAAAATAGTATTTTTTATTCTGCTCTTGGAGAAATTGTTAATTTTTTTTTCTATTTCCCCCTTTTTAGGGGGTTCGAGCCGAACGGAGGGACAGCCCCGTCGTCCCCCGGTCAGGACCCGAGAATACCCCGACTCTTGTCCACATTGGATTGGTCTTTAAACCTCAAGTATAATTTAGTTAAAAAAAGAAAAAAAATCCAACATTTAAAAATGTATGTCGATCTTCCCTCCGAGTACTCGAGCTCCTTCGTATTCTCAGAAAACGGTAATATCATACAAGTTTCCAACATTTTTCAATTTTAGGAATTTTTTTTTAATAAGCGTTATTTTTTTTTAATTTCAATTAAGAAAAAATTTCTCATTGCATTAATAAAATTTTTTTTAAATTTTCCTGTCTTTGTTTTTTTTTTTTTTGTTACATGCAATGTCTTTCGGGAGGCTGACCAATATATAAAATAAATATATATATATATATATTATATAATATTATATATTATATATATATATATATATATATATATATATATATATATATATATATATATATATATAATATATATAGGCCAGCCCTAGAAATTTGTTCTTTCCATATTTCAAAAACTTAAAATAGCTAACAGGGAAAAGAGAAATACACTTGTTGGAAATCGCTGGTAAAATTTTAGTGGCGGAAACTGTAAAAAAAAAAAAAAATCTTAAAAACTACAATAGCTACAGCGAAAAGGAATACATTTTTGGAATCCTTGTAAAATTTTAGTTAGGAAAATGTAAAAAAAATAAATAATAATACATAAATAATAAATATTAATATTTTGCTATTCATTTTATTTTAGGAGCAGGAGGACAACAGAGTATATAATATATATATATTATTGTGAAGGTATTTACAACGGCAATGTAGGGGCTTCGAAGCCGCAACCGGTCCTAACACAGGGGGGGACGTTTTCCCATACCTCCGTAGGGGAGGGGCGGAGGAACCCCCGCGACACCCAAATACCTTGGTGGTAACCATAATATTGACCTGTTTAGATGTGTTAGCTGCCTCTTCGTCAATATCGAACATTTTATTTTGGTATTTCCAAAGCCTATTCTTTAACTCTAAAATAAAATCAGTGAATGTCATATCTCTGTCTCTTTGGCAGGTCATAAACTGTAATAAGAGATCGAAGACGGTGTACTGATCGTCTGGTAGGAGAAAGATTCTTTATTGTAGTAAGAAATCCTCCAGCTTTACACACCTAGAAAAACTCGAATCACGTAAAAGATAATTGCGGGCTTCGGATTCTAACTTAGAAGAAATCATGGATCTTTTGCCTTTCGGTCGAAGGACCTAACATACATAACCTCTCATGCAAAGTTGATAAAAAATCATCATAAATAATTCCTTTCCAAACTTTGGTCTTTAAATTTAGGCCAAATAATCTTAACTCTTCAGGCACTTCTGGAAAGGCCGTTGAAAATAAATTGGATGGATAGAATATAGAATAGACCTGCGTTCGACTGAGGTACAGAATTATATCCAAGCCCTACTCCCTAGGGTGGATAAGTACTTTGAGTTGCAGGTGCGGTTCCCTGTGGACCACCACTATAATAAGAACTTTAAAGAATAGGCGTGGTTTCCTGTGGAATAACACCATAATCACGACTGCCTTGCCCTGCTAGGGCATTCATTATGTGCAATATTGCTTAAAACAAGACCATTCCAGAAAGTGGGTATAACCTACTAGCTAGGTGAGCTCAATACATCACTACCCTAGTCCGCTAATCGGGCGCCGAGCAGAAAATTTATACACGAGATATCGTGGGTGTTACGAATCATATAATTTACTATCATCCACCTCCAAAGGACGGATTAGGGGTAATAGTTCGGGAGCAAAGACACTCAGAGCGTTGAGTGCGAGTGCTCTTCTCGCTTACTCCTGAACCTTGACCGTAATGGGGGCATTTAATCCACTGTGGGGCTTTTCCACACATTGACCCCTAATACCGGCCCACTTTCGCGAGGTGAAGTAAATATTCATACTCTCACAGCCTGAAATCCGTAATCCAAACACACCAGTTTGCAAAAAGGTTTCGGTCTAGTGAGAAACTCATTAGTAGTGCTTCAGTGACTCGTTCTGGCCTCTCACATCTAGTAACTTCGAGAAGAGTATTAATCATAAAAGAACTTGCCTTTGAGACACAAACTTGGGCGACACTGAAGCGTGAGTCCCTACCTGGAAAGTCTGCTAATGCTTTGGCTTGGAAGATTGAGCGGTTTCACGCGGAGATAATATTGGTGGTAGGAAGGAAGTGTGTACGATTTGAACTCTTATCTGGGTCAATATTAA
>JABUQX010030199.1:2500-7500 GCA_015478945.1 Trachelipus rathkii
AAAATTTTTAAATATGGATAATATTGTATCACTAATTTTTGGAATAAAAAGTTTAAAAACTGTTAGTTAATCCAATGAATTAATCTTCAGCAGTAATATGTATATGATCATGTAGTCATGTACCAAAACTGTAAACTATATTAAGCCAGAAACTGACCCAAAGTAACGCGTTACATGTAACGGCGTTACATGAAACGATTAACGGTAACGCTTCAAAGAATTATAAAATGTAAATGTAACGAGATACGCTACCCCTTTTCTCTCTCAAAGTAACGAGTACGTAACGCTAACCCAATTTTCCTGTAACGATTGCCTATCTCATGTAAATAATAAATATATATATTATATAGTATATAATATATATATTATATATATATATTATAATATATATATATATTATATATATATATATATATATATATATATATATATATATATATATAATATATATATATATATATATATATATATATTATAATATATCACCGTTCACCTAAGTAATCACAAAATAAAGAATTTTGTTTAAATAACAGAATTGAAGCAACGCACGTTTACGCAAAATGCCAGCATACAGAAAGTGAGAAATGGCGGAAAACTGCCTTTGCAACCGACGCCAAGCCACAGCATTATGCACGACAGCGTTTCCGCAACATGCTCGCGCCACAGGATCCTGCTTCACCGTATTGGTCAAAAGGTAAGTCAGTCGAGATATCTTCTCGGTCAACGAACTTGTCGATCACTACGCTTTCTACTCACTGCCTCATGAGTAGCAAGGGCATAATGAAGCAGGACCTGAGAAGGTGGAGTCTGCGACTGTGGCAATACTAATGAAGCGGGTTGCGAAGCAGTAGAAGATAACGAAGAAGTGGAAAAAGAAAGCGTCGGAACTGGTATGCGAGTACTGATACATGTGCAAGGACGACTTGACGGAGTTGGAGTTGAAGTTAGACTGCTCGTTGGTAATGGTGCCAGAGTTGGAGATGAAGGCAGTGGTGGCGGTAAGAGCGGCGGTGGGAGAGGTGGTGTTGGTGGTGAATTAGAATAAATAGATCCAGGTGGAAAGATAATTGGTTCGAAAGAAGGTTGAGAAAGAGTTTTCGAAATGGTGAGAGGAAACAAATCGGAATATTGAGGGTCGGAAGGGTTGGCTTCGAAATAACCGGGCTTGAAACGATCGATAGAAACGACCTTTGTGCAGGAAGGATGTTGGATCGTGAAGAACTTCTCCTTCCTAAGCACAACCGGAAAAGGTTCGTCGTATTTAGACTGAAGGGAAGTGCGATGAGGATTCATGCCTCACGAAAACGTATGTGCACGATGAAAGATCCTTAAAAATGAAGGAATGCACCTTTTAATGTCATGTATTTGTGGGTCTTCGCGAATCACCACAGCATCTCAAAAGGGTAAGATAGGAAAGAGGATTTGAGAAAGGAGGAGGAGATGACTGTGAAAAGAATTCTCCATGTAAGCAAAGTGATCTTGTAATCTGTAAGAATGTGTAACTCACGGCCATCCAGAAATACCGAAAATGACTAACCGCGAGGTAAATTGCAAGCAGTTCCCTTCCGAAAGCGTTATAGCGAGTTTCAGCATGCTGTAACTTACGAGAAAAGAAGACAAAAGATCCCCACACTCCATTCAGGTGTTGGTGCAGGACACCTCCAACCGCGAAATCGGAGGCATTTACCTGAATTCTGGTGGGCTCTGAGTCCTGAGGATGAACTAGAAGTGTGGCCGTGGCCAGAGCTTAGTTGGTAGAAGCGAATGCAGTGAGATCATCGCCCTTCCACTCCACCTTAGTGGAGGCTCTTCTCTTCTTCGGGCGAAAAGGGAAGTGAAGGAGCGAAGAAGGGAAGTGAGAAGCGAAGAAGTGCTGTTACATTCTGGATAAAGCGATGGTAAAAATTTACCATCCCTAACCACTGCCGCTGCTTTTGGGGGGTCTGCCAGAGGAAAATCGTAAAATGGCGGCCACAAGGTCCTCCAGAGGGCAAACGCCTTCTGCAGAAACTGTGTGACCCAGAAGTGTAAGAGTAGAATCGCCGGAGTGCACTTCGTCTGGTTAACATGAATGCCAGATTCGCTTAGCCTGATGAAAACAGCGCGAATGTACTCCTGATGCTCTTCAGGAGTGCGACTAGCGATGAGGAGGTCGCCGAGGTAAGACCAAGCAAGAGAAGACCTCAGAGAATCGTGACGATTAACCTTTGGAACGACTGTGCTGATTTCCTAAGGCCGAACGTCATCGTGAGGAACTCGAAGAGACCAAAGAGAATGATAACTGCCGTCTTTGGAATGTCCTCAGGTGCCACTGGAACCTGTTGGTAAGTCCGAACTAGATCAACCTTTGAAAAGATGTTTTCTCCATCTAAATGTGAAGTAAAGGATTTATGTGATGGATCTGGTGTAGTTGAGGCGTTTAAGGCCCTAAAATCACCACAGGTTCTCCAGTCATCTGTGGTTCCTTTAAGGACCATGTGTAGCGAAGAAGACTAACTGCCCTTTGAGGGACGCACAATTCCCACCTCCGTCATATGATCAAACTCCACTTTTGCTGCTTGGAGCTTCTCCGGTACAAGACGTCGAGCACAGGCGAAGGTGGGAGCACCCGCGGTCTCGATGTAATGGAGAACTGAATGCTGGGGGGAAGATGTAGAAGAGGAGGTTGTGCAAAGAGAGCGGAATCCCTTCTGCAGGAAGGGTAAACAAAGGAGAAGAACTGGTCGGGGGCTCGACCGCAGAAATGTTTCCGAATTCAGAAAGAGTGAGGGAACCAGAGGAAGTGAGTGTGGTGGTGCCGTCCACCAAACACTTGTTTCAAATGTCGACAAGGAGGCGAAAGTGGGAGAGGAAGTCTGCCCAAGGATGAATTGGGTCACATCAGTGACAATGAATACCCACCGGAACTCTCTCCTGAGGGAGAGGTCCATTAAGCATGAACGTTCTCCATAATTGGCTACAGAAGAGCTGCCATGAGGCGGCTGCATTTACCCCGCTCTGATTCGCCCTCAGTTAAAATAGCTTTCGCCTGAATGTTCCAGAGCTCGTGGTCTTCAGCATGGAATACAGGTATGCCGGGAGTATGGGATGCGGTTGGGATGTTTGGGGTCTCGTCGGGCATGATGCTTGCCAGCGAAAGGAAGAAATGTGGTGAAAGTTGAAGTGCGGTGATATGTGTGTGGGAAAATGGTGTTTAACGAAATATATATATTAATAAACAAAAATTAATTTGTAGGTATTGCAACAAAAATTATTAAAATGAAATAATAATAATAATAATAATAATAATAATAATAATAATAATAATAATAATAATAATAATAATAATAATAATAATAATAATAATAATAATAATAATAATAATAATAATAAAAATAATAATAATAATAATAATAAAGTGTTTCCACCACACTAGTCACATTCATTTCATCAGTTACGAAAGCACCATCCCTATTCATTATTCTATGGCAGATTCCCTCTTTTAATTATATATATAATTATAATATATAATATATATATCTATATATAGTAATATCGTCTAGATATATATATATATATATATATATATATATATATATATATATATATATATATATATATATATATATATATATAATATTATATATATATATATATATAATATATATATATAATATATATAATATATATATATATATATAATATATATATTATATATATATATATATATATATATATATATATATAATATATATATATTATTGTTTTAAGCCCCAAAGTTTCTTGACCGGGGTGGTCAATTGGCAATCAACTTCAAATTTCAAAGAAAGTCGAACAAAATGTAACGGACTAAAAAGTAACGGAGGAAAAAATAACGGAACTTATTTGGTGCGTTACATGAAAGAAAAAGTAACGAGTCCGTTACTCCGTTACTCAAAAAACTAGTTCCTTTAGTAACGGAGTAACGGATCGTGCCCACCTCTGTATATTAATATAAATATATATATTTATATATATTATATATATTATATATATATATATATATATATATATATTATATATATATATATATATATATATATATTATATATATATATATAATCTATATATATATAGTATATATATATATATAATATTATATATGGTAATTAAAGAGAACAAGTGCATGTCACTCGTGTATATATTATATTAAAACTATAAACGTTTAATTTACACAAATGGTATCAAAAAAAATATTTGAAATTTTCTTAATTGACTTTCGTATATTTTATGAATATATTTTAAAGGAAACTTTAAAAATAACCTTCCGAAAATTGTAAACGGCAATTTTGGTGGTTTTATAGGCATAACATTATCGATGCTCTTTTTCCGATTATTGATATATCGATTTCATTAAAAAAAATTCACTGTTCCTCAAAAAAAAATTAATTTTATTTTTCTAGGGTTAATATTCTTGATTCTTATGTAAATTTCCCTCCTAAATTCAAATATGTAATTACTTTTCCATTACGTGCACCTTGTATATAAATTCGAATCGTTGATAATTGTGGAAAAAATCCGATAATCAAAAAATAATATTGATATCGATGTATCGATAATCTGAAACACATTTCATTACATAGATGAGTAATACACCACACTGTGACCACAGATGAAGATGAATACCACAATCTAAGCCGTTTTCGATTTTGCATTTTTGCTTATGAAATTTAGGAAAATGCTCAAGTTGCGTTCCATTTTGTCAATAGCACAAATTTAGGAAAATGCTCACCAAACGTAAGGAATTTCCTAAATTCTGTAAGATTGCTCTTTCCCGTGCTTACCGAATTTAAGGAAAATGCTTATGAAGAAATGTAAACAAACAAGATGGCGTAGTAGGTCGTTTGATTTGATGAATGTTTCATTCATGAAATTAGTTTTAAATCTAATTTCTTCCAAATCAATAAACTCCATCACAATAGTTTATCAATTCTTTGTAATAAAAACTATTTGTTATTTTTTTTTTATTTCTGTTTATTCCA
>JABUQX010030199.1:12500-25000 GCA_015478945.1 Trachelipus rathkii
ACGTTTGATAAAAATTGCAAAAAATTATTCTGGCGTTCCGATGCGTTATTAAGAGTGATTTATGAATGAAAATTAACATCACAATCAGTCCGTTACTATAATACTTATCCTTAATAATCTGATGTGTAGATAGTAGAGAGATATATACTATTCCTGTTGAGTTTAAATAAACATGAATCATTTATTTTATGACTAAATAAGAGATAGTTATTAGTGGTCGAAATGTCTCTTTAAATCTATTCGCGCTGTTTTTTGTGCGGAAAAGAGTGTGGCAGAATGTAATCAGCTAACGACTACCACAATATAAATGCGCAATATTTGGGTTGAAGGGGTGGGCGGGGGGGGGGGGGGGGGTGAATAAACCTCTTAGCATAAAAAAATGCATTTGCATGTTCTCCAGCATAGGCTCATAAGTAAAATAAGACAGTTTATTCCTCGTACATTATCTTTCTTACTATCTCTATCTCTGGTATGTTTATTATCATTTATTATTTTCTCTTTATCTCTTCTCTTTTATACTGAAATTTATCTCTATATTTATATTTGTATGTATATTAGTATATATCTATCTTATATATCTATTATTATTATTATTATTTATTATTATATAATTGATTATATCTATTATATATATTATATAATATTTATATTTATATTATATATATTATATAAATATAATATATATTTATATATATATATATTATATATATTATATTTATTAATATATTATATATTTATATTATATATTATATTATAAGTAAATATTTTGCAACCATATTCTAGACCTTTTATTTCATTGAAAAATAAGCTTATATATTTAGAATTTATATTTATTCATTTATATTAAATTTGTTATTAATAAGTATGCTTACCCACCCATCCCTCCCCTCTCCCCGTCCCATCCGTTCTCCATATATATATTACGTCCTTGCATCCGGTGTTTATTTTTCACCGCCGGTGTCTCTGCCGCTGTATCCCGCCGCTTCTCAGTTGCCCTCCTTCCTATTTCCACTCATACTTGCTTTTATTATATTATATCGTGCCTTCTCCCCTTTCCTTATCCTTCGCTTTCTCTTATAATGCTAGCCCGACTCCCGTCCGTCTCGATCACGATTGCCTCTTCTCGCCCTCCCTTTCGGTATAGCGCCTCTTTGCCTGCTCTTCCTCCCTATGCGCTTCTTTTCCCTTCTGTCGGCCTTCATTCCGTGTACTCTTTTTGGCTTTCGTGTGCGCCTTTTTCCCTCGTCGCTTGTTTGCGGCCTGTTTGTCGGTAGTTATATAGCCGTGTGTGCCTTGGCTAGCCCGCTCCGTGTTCGGCTCCCTACCTCCTCCGCTTCCCTGGGCTCTCTGGCGGTACCTTCGTCTACGGCCTTCTTCAGGCTTGTGGTGTCAGCTGTCGGTTTACCGGAGCCTGCTTTCTCCCCTCTCGCTCTGGCCGTGCTCTTATCCCTCTTGATGTTCTATCCTCTATCTGTCGCCGCGCCCGTCCTACTCCCGCCCGCGGTCTTCGTCCTGTCCTCCTTGCTGTTTGGCTCCCTCTCAGCCCTCCTCGTTGGCTTTCCGTTGCTCTCTGTTTCGGGCCTCCGCCCCCTCGCGTCTTCTTTTTATACTGCTCTGTATTCTATCTTTCCGCTGCGCCCGCCTTTTCGCGCCGCCGCTGTGCGCCCACCCCTCCCTTATCTCACCCCTGCCGCCGTTATTTGGCCTCCCGGGTTCCTACTGAGGCTCTCTGTTGTCGTGGTGCAGGCCGCGCCCGTTATTCGTCGCCCTCTCGCTTCCCCGTCTTCTGTCGGCCTTTTTACGTTTTCCCTTCGTCATCACCCCTATTTTGATCCGTCTTCATCTGCCCCCCTGGCCCCCTCCTTTCGCCCCTTATCCGCCCGTCGCCTCTCTTTATCCCTTCGTCGCCTTTTCGCCCGCGCCCTCCCCTCCCCCCCCCCCACCCCCCCCCCCCCCCCCCCCGCCGTGCCTTACTTTTCCTCACTCACCTCCTCCTTAATCCGATATTTATCTTTTCGCTGATTCACCGCCTCCCGTCCCGGTGTCCCATCGCACCTAAAACATGCTCGTGTGTTGCCAGTCCCCTCGGCGCGCTTCTTTACTTTCGTGTCCTACTTTCCTTGTCTTTCCTCTCTCCTTTTACGTCCCCTTCGTATTCTTTTCTCTCGCTCTCTTCACTCACTTTTTTACGCTGTGTGCTCCGGCGAGCGGTTCTATTCGCCGGGCGCTCCTTCTTTCCGTGTCTCCCTTCTGTCTCTGATTTGTATATATATTTCCAATGGGTGGGCCTCGCAGTTCCTTGGTCTCCCATTTCTTACGGCTATATTAAGATGCTACCCAGGGTGTTGGTGCGGGTGCAATGCGAGGATTTTTCCTGTGCGACAGTGTGTAAGTGAGAAAAGGTGATAACTGGTGTATAGGTGTCTGTCAGACGGTCACCGTGCGGTGGGAGGGCGCGCTCTGGGCTCCACTAACAGCCGTTGTGCCAAGTAGTGGGGTAGAGATTAGTTTATGTTACAATACTGAGAGAGCTGTGAGGCAAACGATTCTGTGATCGGTAGCGCGTTGTGTTATTTTGATTAACGGTGAAGATGATGTAGATACTGCTTATGGTATTTTAGTGTGCAGGTATGTATATAAGCATGCAATAGTAGCGAGTGCACGTTTGAATCTCTGGTTGAATATATCTAATGTGTGGTTCAATGTAAATAGTCATGAAATACTCAGTCACAATAAAAAGAATCTACATTAATTAAGAAATGATATTTGGTCTTTGTCTTCTAAATCTCTTTTTACTTATTTCGAATTTCACAGGATTACTATATCAAAGTGGTCTCTTAAATAGGGCCCATTAACCATTATAGAGATTCAATTGTCATATATACTATGGTCCTATACTTTCCTCCGTACATCACGTATACGTATGATCGAAACACTCATTGACGCTTGTACACTGGTATGCAACGCCTGTTCGACCAGTAAATTATCGACGAACTGGTAAAACCCAAAAAATCTTAGGTTATATATTAGATGTTATTTCCTAATAAGAATTCACAATATAGAAATGTTGGATAACATAGCCCTTAAAATTATCTCCTAATAAATAAATTAAATTCAATATACTTAATAATTACTAAATATTACATACCACGAGTAATTAAATATCTATAAATAATAATAATAACTATATTAACTACATATAATTAATAATCAAATCAAACATGTTTTTCGACTTACTAACTATACTAACTATTTTCAGTACTTAGATCTAAATCATAAATTGGATGAACTGTTCGATTTCGGGATAATTTTATTTTTATATTGATATTATATATGATCGATACCCTCATTATTGACTCATGGTATATATATATATTTTGGTTTTCATATGTTGGTATATTTTATTATATATAACTTAATATTTGAATACAGATGTATATATATATATGATAATTTATTTTTCGAAGTTTTGTTATTAGTTATATTTATTATTAAGATAAATATAATAGACATGTTGCTGTTGAATCCCTTATCCTTATAGATCTATAAGCTCTCTTATGAATAAAAGTATTAATATATTAATATTACTATATAAATATTAATAAATTCTTTTACATATTTAATAATTAAAAATTAAAATATATATATAATATTCATATAAGTTGAAGCAGGTAAGGTTTTAGTCAGGTAAAAGTTATTAATGAATGTTACTGCATGTGATCAGTAATTAGATAATATATTTTTTTAATGAATTATGCATCTTTTCCATTTGATTTAATTGATTATTAAGAACTTCTCTCTCTCTAATCTCTTCTTCATATCCTTCTTGGATGTGAGCATAATATTTTGAACGAGGAAATAAACTTCAATCCTTTTTCGTATTTAAATTTGGGTGTCTCATAAAGTTGTGATTAGGAGATTCTCGGCTGTGGTTGATCGTGCGTCGTTCATCTAGAGAATGGCATCTGTAGGTTGGTGCGATAGTTACATAAGTGCTTAGCTTGTGTAGTGATGGTGATAAGTAGGTGGGTATTGGGCGCGATACAGTGTGAGACGAAAAGCTTGAGATAAGTCGCTAAATATTATTCGTTACGGCATTTGAATATCCGATTATTTTAATAAGAGGCCGAATGACGGAGACTCGGGTCGGCATCGGGCACTTCCGATCATTTGAAAGTTAATGTTAATGGTGAAGATCATGCTGTAGTATCCAGACTTTTGCGTTATTAGTGAAGAATAGAATCTTACTCGTGGTCAGCCGATATTGGGAGGGCCGCAACGCTGGTGTACACAAGTTAACTACTCTCTTCGTCCAAATAAGGGTAAAGGGGGTAAGTGAGCCCTTTGGAGATAGTCATAAGGGTTTGCCGTTAGCCTAGTGTCTTAACTGACATAGAGTTGATTCAATTGCATAAGGTTGAGGAAATGATCTTTATTTTAGCATTGTTATCAAAAGACGTAGTAGCGTTGTTACTCATTTTTAGGGGAATGAGACGGTTGTAGGTAGACGGCCTCAGTGATTTCGAATATTTCTATCATATGATGTTCTGTGTTTATCAATCGCATAAGAGAGGAGTTGAGGTATTGGATGCTTATAAATATTGCTTTTACATCAATTGCTCATAGAGATATAGCTATTAATCGCGAAAAGAGAAATGTCAAGCAACCCCTTGCTACATATTTAGGGGCTATTTATATTAAGAATTTGAACATAATAGGTGAGCCACACATAGGATGAAAATGTCCTATCTCAAGTGTTGTTTAGGAGTGGTTGTACATAATTGGATATCCATTTATTTAGTATTTCATAATATGTAGAATAATAAATAAAATGTATTTTAGACCCCATAATTATATAATGTATGATATAAATTATACAATATTCAAAAGTGATTGGTTATATATAATTTATTATGAGCGGAGTTGGGCTGAATTTTTATAGTTAATGTTAATATATATGATTAATAAATTGAATGTAGGGATATGAAAGAATTATCGAGGTTAGGTAGTGTAGGTAAGGGATTGGTATTAGAATAGTATATTAATGTGAAATGATGGTAATTTGTAATTATTATACGGATTTAATTATTATTGGTTTATAGGTGCATCGTCTATTAAGTGAAGATAGTGATTTGTAGAAGGTATTCTATGATTAGAGTAGAGTTTGATCTTAGATGTATGTACAATGTTGTTATTGTAATTAAATATGTGATAAGTATAAAGTGTCAGTGTTAATTAGTGTGATTGAGGTAAGAGTCTAATTATAGGCTGATGATATGTTAAATGGTGTGGTAAGGCAATTGTGGTAGTGTAAAGTATTGACTGATTATATATATCCGGTAAAAATAAATAATTATTGAATGCTCGATGGTTGGTATTACAGGAGATATTAAGATTGAATGAGTGATTGATGTGATGTTGTGTGATGGTTGTGATGTGTGTGGTGTGGGTGTGTGTGTGAGGTGTAGGATGATTGTGTTGATGTGGTTCAGATTCAGAAAGTAGTAAGACTGTTAATATATTACACGTGAGTTGTGTTGAAATGATAAATGTAACTTTATTCTTTGTAGTGGCGACTAGGTATATTTTTAAGAGATAATAGTAGAGTAAATTGTACTGTGTGCAGTGACAGATTAATTGCCTGTTAATTCTTGATAGATTTTTGTTATTTAATAGAGTCCTAAGAATGGAGATATGATTTTTTAGGTCTTACTTATGGGTTATTAATGTATTTAAGTTTTCGTTTGTTCTTTTTTTAATGAAGATGATCTTCTTAAATGTCTTGACAGTTAGTTGTGAAAATTGATGGTACGTTGAATATTATTATTAAGGGGCTTACCCTTGGTGTATAAAAATTGATATTAATGCATTAAATTATATATTGATCTTATGTACTGTCCATTAGCTGAGTTGTATATGTGATTATGCAAGATCCATGCATTTCGCATTTAAGTTATAAACCACCGTTTTCGGGTCTCTTTCTTGTATTTTAATTTCTATTAGATGGTACTATTCGAGCAATGACAATCAGGTGAAGAGTTGTTCGCTCTCAGAGGTTATGTATGCGGGAACGTTGTATGTCTGGGGGGCGGTTTGATTGGACTCTATCGCAGGGGCATGAGCCGGTGCACGATTGTCTGTTGCAAATGATAAAGTTGTTGCTCTCGAAAGATATCAGTACAAAAGTAAATATCTGCTAGGTACGAGAGGTCGGTATCGAGGAGGAGTGGAAAGGAGGGAGTGTAAGATAGTTGAAGTGAAGAGCTGGGTGATTGTGAGAGGGATCGTAGATAGTGGAGAGATGGGTCCAAAGGAAGTGAGCTACAAGATGAGAGTGACAGAGGAGGAGTACCATGATATAATGTAAAATATAAAATATAGATATTAAGACATCTTATTTTGTTTAATACTTTATATAGTAACGACAAACGTAATTAGAGCTGACATTAATAAAGAAATATTTTAAATAAAAGTTAAAATATTGGTTTTTTTTTTTGAGTGTGTTAGCGTCTATCTAAACCGAATTACATCATATATTAAGTATTATATCACATCGATCTTTATGTAATTTGTGTTGCTCATATGCTCATATGAAGATATATGACTTTTTTTTTTATTTATTACTTTGTTCTTTTTTTATGGATGATATTGAGAGTGCTCTTCACTACTTTTGCTTATTTTTTGTCTTAAAGTTCGTATATCTACTATAAGTTAATAACGAAATACTAAAAATTAATTCAGAATAGATAAATATGACTAAATAAGGATGGTAAATAAACATATCAAAAACGTATATTTATGTATATATATATATATATAATATAATTATAATATATATATATATATATAAATATAATATATATATAATATATATATATATATATATATATTATATATTATATATATAAATATCAATATCGTATAATTGGTATTCGTCTTTCTGAATTCAGTCCTGGTTTCTGGTTTCTCTGGTTATACGGCTGCGGCTCGACTATCTTGATTCTATTATTTTTTTTTCATTTACCGGCACAGAGCCAACACTAAAAGCGGTAACTGAAATTGAAAATTCGAAAAAGGGCTCTCTGCAACTTTAGTCACGATGTATTTGAAATCTGTTTCAAAATTTTTCGTACTTGTTAATATTAAACATGTGTGGAAACAATAATTCAATTTCTTTAATTAAATGCAAAAAAGAAAAAAAGAACAATCCTTTATTTTTTTCTGTCTTAAATTTCGATTATAATTTTTACTTACTTTTTTTTCTGTCTTTTTTTCTTTTTTTTTTTTAATTTTCTTAAATGCGGAAGGTGATTGTATAAATTTCCCTTATTGATTTTTTTTCTTTTCCCACTTTTTTTTTTATTATTCCCTTTTGCTAGCATTTAAATTTTCTATTTAACGCTTTATTAACGTTTCCCCCCACTACCCCTTTTCTCCCCTTTCCTTATTTTTTTTTCTTTGTTGCGTTTTCCTTTTTTTTTGTGTTTTTCCCCCGTTTTCCTTTTTTTTTTTTTCATCATACGTCTGGGCAGAGCCTTTATTGGTCATAATTACAATTTCGTCTTCCTAATGTTTATTTTTCCATCAAATACGCTTACATTGTTTTGCTGCTCTTTGCATTTGCTTCCGCGTTTGTGTTGTTGTTGTTGTTGTTTTTTTGTTTTTGTTGTTTGATTTTCTATTTTTGTGGTTAGTAACATGATGGTGAGGTTTTGTAGTTCAATAATGAACTTATGTTTGTTCTACCTTTCATCTTTATATATATATATATATATTATATATATATATATATATATATATATATAATATCATAATATTATATATATACTGAAATATAGATTATTTTATATATATATATATATATTATATATATATATATATATATATATACACGCTTGAACATTAACTAAATTTCACCTAACCTAACCTAACAACTTAACCTTTTCGTATCAAACCTGAACCTAATAATTGATTGTTTGTTTTGATAAGCAAAGCGAAGTTTGATTTTTAGATCAAACTGTAGTGGTGTAACTTTATTAATTCCTTAGACCCCGCCATACACTGGTGCCAGTTTTGTAATGTAACCTCCGCCAATTTTGCTCAGATTATAAAAGAAAATGAAGAGCAATAAAAAACATTTTGGTTGTTTTTTATTTTTATTTTTATTTTAGTTGATATAAATATATTTTTTAAAATCTTTCGTTTGTATTTTTTTTATTTTGATATTGTACCCTCAAGTCAGCACCAAATAGCGTTCACAATACAGAAGTATTTTAGATCTTTATCAGCTCCCTAAATGTAAAGATTTTCCCCCTCTCAGTGGGATCAGTATCTTATCCCTTCTGACCCTGAGACCCTTACTCCTGGAGTTCTTTTGGAGATTGTTTTTAAAGCTAGTCCTTGAGTATTAAACTCCAGGTAGGGTTTTCTTCTACTCAGTGGGACTAGCATCTTCCTCCACCTAACCTTTAGAAAGAACTTTCTCTTAGAGTTCTTTAGCAGATCATGCTTCTTCGAGTTCTTTAGATCGTGTTTCTACGCGCAAATGTTTCGAATGCTTGTCCTGAAGTTGTTCAATTGATGAAATTAATGGGCCAGGTTGACACACTTCTTCTCTTCTTTCTTTCCTCCTTTTCTTCGGAGAGAGAGAGAGAGAGAGAGAGAAGAGAGAGAGAGAGAGAGAAGAGAGAGAGGAGAGAGAGAGAGAGAGAGAGAGAGGAGAGAAAATTTAAGCATTTGATCACAATGCAGCATTCGGATATCGAAAAAAATCAATATTCTGGCTGAATCTAACCGCTACTCGTTTTCTTTAAACACGAAATAACGAGACGACATGAATAAATTGGGGGGTTGAACCTGCGTGGGGAATGATTCCGAGGGGGGGGAAGGAGGGCGAAGACCCCCACGCGACGGCAATCCCACGACTTTAAATCTTCACGATTTACTCTAGGACAGCGTTTCTCAATCCTTTTTATAGTCTCCGAGATGGACCAAGGCCCCCAAGCCAAAACGGCTATCAAACGTTAAGTATACGATCTCGGCGACCATAGTAATTACCATATATTATATATAAGAGTATATATATATATATATAATATTATTATATATATATATTATATATATATATATATACTTAAAACAATTTAAAAGATGAATTGAACATATATATATTATATAATATATATAATATATATATAATATAATTCCTCCTTCATGAAAAAGTTTGCCTTTTCGGATGCATTAGTATATAGGTTTTATTGTTAACTTTTATATTAATAAAACTGGTGTTATAGATACGTATAAACATTCCTAATTCTTTTTGCTAACCGCACCATACGAACCCAGCACCCGCTATACTGCTCGCGACCCCCGGGTTGAGAAACGCTGATCTATCCTATTCATATGTTTAGCATATTGTTAAAACTTCAATTAAACTTTTACTTTTTTTTTTTTTGCCACGCTATCTGTTCAATAATTCGTCGCTCCAGATAAAATTTTTTCAAAAATGCACATTAGGTTATTGAGCACTTTATAGACAGAACCAGTCAGAATTCGTTAATACCCAATATTTAACCGGAGTATGGCAACCCGCATCTATTACTAAATATATTTACCTCTTTATGCACCATCTATTAACTAGTATGTTTAACGAGCGTAATAATTTACCCAAGTATGGCAACACATTTACCCCAATATTTACAAGTATGGCAACCATCTGTTACAATATTTGCCTAGTAATACTTTACTCTATCTCGTTATTATAAAATTCTCTAAATAGGGCATTTTAAGTAGATTGCATGAGCATGAAAACATTTCATCTAAGATCTTTTCTACCAATGAAATAAATTTTTCCGCCAATGGAGGGTTAATCGGCAGAGCTTACAATATTGGAGTAATGCTAATCCTCACTGGATAAGTCCTACAAAAATGCAAGGTGTTGGGAAATTGGGGATGTGAGCTGGAATATGGGGTGACAGACATATTGGACCATTTTACATCAGAGGAAATCTTATTTCCGAAAAGTATCTTCACATGCAAATAAAAAAATTAAAAAAAAATCCTATCCCTGCTAAAAGAGCACGGCGCCTTCCCAGTTTACTCCCAGAAAGATGGGACTATTTTCCATTATGGTATTAATGTAATCTGTGTCTGGATCAGCATTTTCCGGATTCTTGGAATTGTCAGCATGTTCTGTGGAGTGGCCTCCCAGGCTTCCAGATCTCACCCCCCCCCCTTAATTTTAATCTTTGGGGTCAACTGAATGTCCTTGGGTATGCGGAACGCACTGAAAACGCCATTACAACAATAACTCCAGCTGTGCTAATGCGTGTTCATCAACAGTAGTGGACACGTATTCAGGTCTGTTTTTAAAACAATGACAACCATGTGGAACATTTTAAATGAATAAAACGGGTTTTCATAAAACACTTTATACTCGTATTCCCCTATGCATGACTACTTTTGGCCCACCCTTATATATACCGGTATATATATATTATATATATATATAATTATATAGTATGATATATAGGTTATATATATATATATATATATATATATATATAATATATATGTATCTAATATTTATATATTCTTATATATATACCATTATATATATATATATATATATATATATATATATATATATATATATATGATATATAATAGTTATAATAGTATATATATATAGTATATATATATATATTATTATGATATTATTATATAGTATATATATATATATATATATAGATAGTAAGTAGTTTAATATAAGTGCAAATCTATTAAATGCAAATACTAATTTATTAAACCCTATGAACATTTTTCACGCTACTTTTCTCCTTTTCTCCTTTGTCAAATTGTTGATTGGCAGATCTAATTATTAAATTTGAGGAATTAATACATTAAAAAAAGAATTTGAGAAGTAGAAAGAGGATTTTTAAAATTGGTTTTCAATTAAATTTGAGATGGAAAGGGCAAAAAAATAAATTATTAAATTGGTAAAACACTTCTATTGATGTAAATAAAGGAGAAATATGTGTACAAATGACAAGCTGTAACACATATTTCCTTCAAATGAAATCTCTCTCTCTCTCTCTCTCTCTCTCTCTCTCTCTCTCTCTCTCTCTCTCTCTCTCTCTCTCTCTCTCCTCTCACACACACACACACACACACACACACACACACACTTATTTCCTTCAAATGAAATTTCTCTCTCTCTCTCCTCTCTCTCTCTCTCTCTCCCCTTTCCTCTCTTCTCTCTCTCTCTCTCTCTCTCTCTCTCTCTTCTCCTCTTTCTCTCCCTCTCTCTCTCTCTCTCTCTTCTCTCTCTCTCTCTCTCTTAATTCAAGTATGTATGTAGTATCGAATATTCATTTCAAATTAAAAATTTTATATTTTCATAATCTTTTAGTAATTTTTTTTTTAATAATAATCATAAAGAAAAAGAATGATTATAGAATTATTCAATATCGATACCAACACGATTAATTCGTTTAAAATATATAAAATAAGCTTAGTAATTTTTCTATTCACTAATACCGATAGCAATATCGATTAATCGTCTAAAAATATCGATCAAAAATTCATTTGAGATCGATATGAATTTAAGACACATTGCTGTTGGGTTAATTAAAACGAAAGAGTATTCGATCAATGGTGTATTCATTCAAGAAATATTTTAAGGCAATAAATTTAAATGAAATTTAAGATAGTAATTAAAACACTTGGGAGTATAAATCCTGTTTGCACAAACACGCAACACAAGCCAACATCTACACACACACATAGCACTACACACAATATATAGTATATTATATAGTATATATAATATATATAATATATTATATAATATATATGTATATATATAATATATATATATATATATATATATATATATATATATATATATATAGTATATGATAGTATATGTCAGACTGATAGAAAGAATATACCCTTCAAGTAACTAGGAGTCGCGGCACAAATTCCATACACTAAAACCAAATGACATTTTTGTAATCAGCGAAGGAAATTTTAGTTCGGAAAATGGTAGAAAAAAATTAGAAAAGAGGCTTTAAAATAAAGGTTTTCCTATTTTAACTAATGTAAGGTTAATACAGTAGCTGGGCTGTAGCGATAAGAAATTCAAATTTCCGGTGTCTCAACTAAATGATCGCGAAGAGTTGCCAAATTATTGCTTTTTGTCACGGCTAAAAGTTATTTAGTATTAATGTTGCAATAAGTGTTTTTTAACATATTTCTCGGTTTTGCGGTGATTCAGATCGAAAATTTGTAAATTTTTTTTTTATAATATTTTTTTTTTAAACTAAAACTAATCACCGTAGGTGAAACGGCAAAGATGGGAAGGTGGCCGGGGTCTGTCCGGCCTACTGGTGGAGCGACGGGGGGATTTCGTACCCCCACTCTGTCCCCGCCAACGGCTTCAGCCCCCTAAAAGTCCCCTCCGATGTCAAAAAAATTACATTCTTGGCGATAAAATGGTC
>JABUQX010030199.1:32500-35000 GCA_015478945.1 Trachelipus rathkii
AGGGGTTTCTAAACCTTTTAGCCTAAGGACCACAATGACTCCTCCATTAAGTCCCAAGGGCCAAGACCAAGGTAGGTCATAATACCAAAGTTTGAATTCAGAGCGACAAGTGCGATCTGAAAAGTCAAATATAGTGCGACTACTTTGCTCTTTGTGACTATAGTTTCTTATAGTGAAAATACGGTGTGTTTTATTGTGAGTGTTTAGTTTAATTAAAAGTGTCTTAAAAATAAAACCAATGCATTCTAATGAGGACCGGATTGTGGAACTTCGCGGGCCCTGATGTAGATGAGGTGAAATTTAAGAAAAAAAAATCCAAATTTCTCTTTCGGAAAAATTTTCCTTCAATTTCTGTTCATTTTGGTTTAATTTTAAAAAGTAGACTTGGTAGACACATCGGAATATCAATTTCTATAAATTAAAAAATAGTTTTATAAATTAGTTTTCACTTTACATCAGATTTCAGATGTCAAATTTCTACTCTTATTTTATTTTTGGTGACCGTTAAAAGAATATTTTTAGGGACTAAATGGCTTTTGACATCCACCAGGCGTGATGCATGTCACCTGGGGCTCTGAAAGAAATATTTTCTGGAGCAAGAGGATCTAGAAATATCAAACACAACTGTAAAATTTTTTATTATCTTCTCTGGGCTGATGCCGGGTTTTTTTTTTAAATTCTCGCTAAAATATTAGCAAATCTGTTCGAGAAATTACTTTACTTTAAATTTGACCTGTGAATCATCAAAACCATTATTATTATTATTATTATTATTATATTATTATTATTATTAATATTAATATTATTTATTATTATTATTATTATTATTATTATTATTATTATTATTATTATTATTATTATTATTTTTATTTTTATTATTTTTTTTTTTTTTGTTTTTTTTTTTTTTGGCCATTTTGTTCCACTATGTTTGAAATGTTTTAAAAATGCCAGGCTGAGGGCCAGAAATTGAACCCATTTTGCAATCAAAAACTGCCTTCAGTATTACTTCTGAAATGTTGTGGCGGCATGCCAAATACAAAAGATCTTTTTCAAATAATTGTTCTAATAAAATACAGGCTCCTCTCAAACGACCAGTATTGACGGTAGTAGTGTCTAAACATATTGCTTCTATTTTTTTCTACCACCCCCCATTTCTCCACTTCAGAAAAAACTGCTTTTGCCTGAGTGCATCCCGTATTATTTTTAATATGAGAAAATCCTATCAACTGCTCTTCAGCACCACAACTTATCAAAACTGTTAACCTCTCTATATTTTCTTTATTCAATATATCTGGGAGCAATTTCCCATCCCAATATAGGACAGTACCTTGTAAATCTGAATTTTCAAACTTATTTTTAAATATCTAAACTCTTTCCCCTCGAAATTTCTGTCTGCAGACTCGTACGGTAGACCTACTGTTTGCTAACTTCTGTGGATCTTGTCCAAATGCTTCGGCATTTAAAAATATGCTATCCGCGTCTCTATCAGAAATATTACACCTATCTAACAATACTGACAACTTCTAGGTGATAATTTCTTTACTTTATCGGCAGTACTTTCTTTTCTTCGGTTATGATGTGTCGATACCTATGTCCTGAAAGTTATGATCTTTCTCCTCTTGGTCTAGATTTCTATGTGATTTCTCTTCTTCTGAAGCACTATTTGCGTTTAAAAAATCCATTTCTACATCTTTGTCATCTAGAAACGACGGAAAGAAATGATAAGAAAAACAAAATAAAAGCAGTAATTTGAGAACAGCAAACATTATTACTACGTTCAAAGTACCAAGGTGCCAGGTAGGTACAACAAAATAAATCCAGATAATTACTAGCTACTATATTTAAACTACAAACTAGTTTTACCTACAGGTTTCAGTTTTGATTTTTCCAGTCTAACCATCTCAGATGCTTTTCTTTGTGCCCTTCACTCTTCTACTCGTAAGAATTTTATATCAACTCCTCCCTGCAGCCAGTACGTCCCTTTTGTGTCTGAAGAAACAAAAATTATCTGTCTTTTTCATTTGGGTTCTTCAGTGCGTCTTGGTGTGCAATATCAAAAAGGTCATCAAGGCTTGATTTAAAATCTTGCACTTTCTTACTTTGTGCTTGACTTACGCTTCTGGATGCATTTTTTTCAGTTTTCTCCACTCCTCGTAAAGTGTTTCAAGCTTCGCAATACAATCTTTCAAATGTTTGGTACGCATTTTAGCTTTCTCCTAAAAAAGTACAACTTCCTGGATTGTGAACCTTGCAGCTTCTCTACTTTCTAGTTTAACTTGACGTTTATTGTAAAACAAAAAGAGTAAAACTTGACCATTGGTTGGCAACTTACTGCTAGTAATATAATGGAACATATGCATGCAATTAGAAAAATCTTGTCTTTCTGCCCCGAACTTACATCACTTGTAGTTGTAGAGTATGAAGCCGAAAGTTATGAATCCATTATTACTTACATCTCAGGAAAACAAGAAATATAATATTTAAAAATATATACATTTAA
>JABUQX010030200.1:0-5000 GCA_015478945.1 Trachelipus rathkii
ATAATAATAATAATAATAACAATAATAAACTAGTAGTACTGTTAACCCAACTTAAAATTGGTTAAAATTCTTTAAAAGGCAACGATTCGCCGATAAAAAACATTTCAAAATCGTTGTTTGTCCTTTGTGTTTTATTATTGTTGTCCTTTGTGTTGTGTTTTAAAATCGTTTCTGTGTATGTTTGTTGTATATTTGACCGAACGCTTCTTGTAAATGAAAATTCTTTTGTGGCAAGTGTTTTGGGAGTTCTGTTGCTCTTTCCTCTGCAACTATCGATGTGGACTTTGATAATTCGCCATTAAAGTCCACGTATGTTCCTAATGTAAATTTAGGAAAAGTATAAAAACAAATAACTTAGCACACATATATTTAGGATTTTCATCTTTAAAACTGAGGTTTTTAATAATGATATCAACATTTAAAAGAAACAAAATAAAATTAATAAAAATACATTGCTAACATAAGATTTTATAAAGAAAGGACAAATATAATGTGATTTTGGATGTTATTGAAAGGCTTATCCTTGGAATTAAAATGTTATATAAAAATTGTTTAGGTATCCTTAAAAAATTATTGTGAGGAAATTCATTGTTTCTGAAAAAAAAAACATAGTAGTATTGTCCATTACTTCCTTATTTAAAAAGTATTCAGTTTGAACATATTTTACAGGCTCGATTAATTAAAGATTTGCATCAATTAGCCTGAAAATTATAACAACAAAACTATTAAAATTGATATATCTCTTTGCGACTTTCCTATAGTAAAGAAATGGCAATGTTCCGTCAACTTCATTCACCATAGTAAATTTGAAGTTGGTAATAAATTAATGTTGTTAATTAATAAATAATGTTGTTAGCTAATAAGTTGTTAAGTAATAAATTAAAAATAAATTCCTCCTTAAAGGTAACGAAAGGATCATCCACAATTTTTTTTTATAAAAAAACAGACTTAAAAATTGGGAGTAAGCTACTTAAAAAGTATTTTCCAGGTAGCATATAAAAATATTTGGGAAAGAAGGCCCAATTGAGAAGCCCATTGTCATCATATCATTTTGTTTTAAATACGACTTTATCACACATGAAAAACTCATCCAGTGCAAGTATTGGAGAAGAGTTTTTCCTGAATTATCTCTATGGTTTTGTGCAAAGAAATATTTGTAAAATGTGCCTTAACATCTAACCTTATCATAAAATCCTTGTGAACCAAAATGTTTGATGGTATCGAAAAATTCGTAAGAGTTCCAAATATTATAATCGTTGGTGGTAACATATACTAACAAGGGAACCAGATATTTAGCTATTTGAGAGTTAGGGCCTCTGTAACGAACTTAAATAGATTTAGGTGGTACATCTTTTTGTGAACCCTTGGTTCACTGTAAAAATGTCCTTCATATTTTCCAGTATTCAAGCAGATTTGGGAACCTTAAAACAAAATCCAATAACTCAGAAAAAGAAAATGTTTCTTCAACTCTGGCACGTGAATCTGATTATTATAGCTAATTTTCGTCAGATTATTTTATTCCAAAAAAAAAACTGTTTTAATCTACCAAAAACCATGATTTACTATTTATCCTATATTGGAAAATTTAATGGTTAGCCTAAAAATGGTCATAAAAGGTACCCTAGTTTGACAAATATATGTCTTTCAAATTTACCGAGATGTTCAAAATGCAAATTGAAGTTGTTATTTATTGCAAATAATTTAAATGTTAGAACCCATAAAATTGATTTGAAAAGGGAATAAAGATAGCAAATACAATAAATAAAGTCTTTTTTGTAATAATGTTATAGCTTAGTGAAAAAGAACCTTCCTATTTTTAATGAATACGAGGTATATATATATATATATATATATATATGATATATATATATATATTATATATTATATATATATATATATATATTATATATATATATATTATAATATTAAATATTATGAGGTTATAGAAATAGTACATGCATCCCAAAAGGGTACAATAGATAATGCTGTATTCGAGATGTGAATTATAAGAGAGAAGTTAGTATGAGTGGTTGGATATAATGAACTGGTGCTCAGTATTATATAATTATCTCAGTGAATCTATAGAGTTTGCCATGAGGAATATGGTATTGTATATATACCTACTACTATATATATATATTATATATATTAGGAGGTTCATAAATCAATATTATAGTAGTGAGACTACTATATGGAATAAGAGGTATTAATAGAATCTATATATAAGATGTGGCTAAGTATTGTTGAAAGATGAATATAACTTATACGGAGGGCGTGTTTAGTATATGTTAGAATAGAAATATTGTGAAAATTAGTAAAGATAATAATATAGAGCATTTATAGATGAATTTCAGTTAGGTTTGTACGAAAGGAAGTAATTGTAGTATTTATATTAATGAATAAATTAGAGAGTATATATATATTGAAGATGTTTCGTGTTAATTTAGTATATATATATAACGTATATTATATATAATAAGGAATGGATGGTAAGTACGTAATATTGTATATATATAAGTGTAGAGTTGTTTAGTGGTAATAATGTGATTGGGTAAAGGTTATGGCTTATCTGGGAGAACTATATATAAGAAAAAGTAGATTGAGTGTCTGAAGGAAAAGTAATGTATAAGTTTTGTATTATCATAGCGAAAGGATAATGTCAGGTACTTTAATTTGCTAGGGTTTGGTTCAGTATCATATGCAGAGGTGGCAGCATGTCAGAGAGTTACATAATTATATAAACGCTTCGCACGTAATGAATCTGAAGGTATCTAATGATCACACTTAAGGAAGAGATTATACATTATTGTTAAACAATCTTTTAGCGCGGATATAAGTGTCGCACGACTGCAGTCCCTACTACTATCTGGAGGGATAATCCACCCGTAATTTCAGAGCAATGGAGAGCTAGTGACGGATATTTTCGAGCATTGAGTATTTTTATAAGAGAACCCATGTTCATACTATATTAGGTATACTTAAAACTTAGAGACAAATTACATAATGGTTATTGTCAGGTGGAAAGGTGCTTTTAGGCTGTCACTCCATATTGTTCTCTTCCAAATATAGTAGGAAAGAAGTACAAAGGGGATATTTATTAAAAATGATAAAAAGGGTATAAGGTTATTACTTATAACAGCCTACAATATTTTATAAAGATCTGTTATAGAGGAGAGTGCATCAAATCATATTATTTATAAATTTAGTATCTATCAAAAAAGATCATATTATTTTAATTTATATTTTAAATTTCAATGTACAGATATTTAAAAAATAAAAATTAAATATTGAAACCATAAAAATTAAAAGAACAATAGTTATTATTTTTTAGGACACTTTTATGAAAATTAGAGAAACTTAAATGACCTATGTTTAAATAAATATATTATTAACTAAATGAAATTTAATATAATGAGAATACCTATCTTTAATAGAGTGTATAAAATAGAATTTAAATAAAACAAAATCATAAATTATTTATAAGTACTTTATAAATTTCTTAATATCAGTAATTCTTGTTTATACATTCATATAACTTACTCTTTACTTTTAATTATAGCACTTTCTTAATAAGAAACTAGTATTTATTTTATATAATTTGCAATTCCATAATCATATATATAATAGTGAGAGAGACTTATTTTTTTATTCATTACATATATATACAAAGATACTGAGTGACGGGACATCACCAGCGAGCTGAGGAAGAAGTCACAGAAGAAACGCTTTTCCCTTTGACTCAATATATATTTTATCTATACTCACCAAGTAGATTCACCTTATCATATAGGCGAGGATTTGTGATGATTATTAGAGCGTTATCAAGAGGTTTGTTACCATACTCTGAGTTATGCGTATATTAGGCATGTGAATCTTAAGGTGCGAAGGTTAGTAGAGGAAGTAATACATCTATATCACAGAAATATCAGCCGCTCATCTTGGCGGCAGAACCCTACATCTCATTAATTGGGTGATAAAGGGGTCGCTGTCATTTCATCTAACGTCTACCATAAGGAGAAAATGATAGCACAACCAAGACACAAGAGTTAGCAATTGCTCACCATTCTCTTGCGACGGCCGACAGTTGCCAAAACCTAGGACCTCTACCGCTAGCCATGTCTGTGGAGAGAGTGCCCTGGACTTAAATCTCATCTAGACACATGTCTTGAGCTAAATGGTATTCGGTGGGGGGCTTGAATCAATAGGCACCACAGTAAGAACTAATAAGAAAATATCGGTCCATACACATAAAAAAACATCTATCACAATAAAGTGAGGAACGCCACTAGCTTTAGGCTATAGATACACACGCATAGTCGCAATAATAGTATAATTATCCATCATGTAGTTAAATTGAGCATTATATATTCACAAAATCGCCTGGAACTCAGCTCTAGTTATTATTAATTATTTATTTATTTATTAAACTACGAGAGTTAATTGTAATATCAACTATCCATTAAATAGCGCACTATATATCTTGAACTTTAATAATATCTTTTAACTCATTTAGCCATATCTTGACAGTAATTACCAAAACAATAACTATTTCTCTGTAGTGTATATATATTATTGTAATGTATTATGTTTTTTTGTACAGTCATAATTATATATATTTTACTAATCACTCATATACTGTAAATTTTTAACTCAATCTCACTCTCAATATATAAATTCATTCATATGAGATATGAAGTTATTATTTATTTATTATAGGTTATAATTAAATTTACTTGTGATGCGTTATTTATTGTTACTCTCTAGTAGTTATTTATTCATTATCCATCATTATTATAAAATAATATCTTATTTATTAATATCATATAATTATAATATATATGAGAGTATAAAATTTTAGAGTTAGTTTATTATTAAACTTTGTTTTTAGATTATTTTATTATTATAAATTAATTAGGAATAACTATGGTAAAATTTTAAAGTATATTATATATGCTTACTAACAATTTAAATTCACACTTATATTATTACATCATCTTCTT
>JABUQX010030200.1:10000-22500 GCA_015478945.1 Trachelipus rathkii
TGACGAAGTAAAAATAGCAACAAGGAACCAAAAAAAAAAAAAGTATAGACTCTGGATGAGGAAGAAAATTGAAGAAAGCAGATTGATATATGTGGAAGCTAGAAATAATGCAGAACAAATAAAGAAAATAAGTAAGAGACAAACAGTGAGGATATTGGAGAGGAACTAAAATAAGATGCGACGGAAACAAGAAAACTTATATATGGTTTAGCCAGAGGTATGAGAGTCTGGAAGAAACCAGAATTACATATAATAATGAATAAGGATGGTGAGGTTTTGATTAAGAAAAGGGAGGGGATGGAAAGATGGAAAGAATATTTTGAAGAGCTGCCGAACTATGAGGATTTTGAAGAGATGGAGGTGTGGAATGAGAGTAAGACCTTTAGGAGATGAAAGAAATAACAGTTGAAGAGGCCAAACAGCAATCAAGACGCTAATGATGGGGATGAGCCAGGGAACTGATGAACTGAGTGCAGAGTTGTATAAGACAGGAGAGGGAGTTGAAAGATGGACTTACGAACCGTTAAATGAAATGTGGGTCAAAGAAAGTGTACCATCGGAATGGTGTGCAAAATATATATAAGATGGGAGATTGAATGAAATGTGATAATTATATCGAGGAATAACCCCTGTACATCAGATGTGGCCAGTAAAATATATTGAAAGACGCTGTTATAGACGAGGAAGGACGATAAACAAAGTCGTGAGTACACAATATAGGAAGACTAGGCTATGTTATGGCTTTGGGCCGGGAAAAGTACATACAGGGATCCGTTTATACTCCTAGAAAAGTTTGGATACAAACAATCAGGATCAGACATGAAATAAGCAGGCCGTCACAAGGTAGCATCATACCCAGATCCTCGGAAATAGCTTTTGACAGAGTAAATCAGGAAACGTTTCGGCAAAATCATCGAACAAGCCTTAGATACGAGAATCAAAGAACTCATAATCACGTATGTACAAAATACTCGAATCAAGGTCTACAAATAAATGATTAGAGAGATCAACAGAAGAGAAGATGGATTGCAGGTCAAGCATTGGGAGCAGCCTAGATCGGTGGTAGTGTTTCTGGCACTGCTCGTCTTGTCCATTATACAATGAACTTTACAATATTGACAAACCAACAATGCAAGGCAACATTAATATGGAGAAGCTAAGATCTGCATATGGGATGATGCGGCAGAAGAAAGCTAGTCACCTGCAGAATATAAAGGAAGTTGCACAAGAGACAATTGAGAGAAATGGATATGAAAATAATATGAAAAGACGGAATAATGAAAATGCGCAGAGAAGGAAAAGTCAATAAATAGTGTTTAGTGATTTGAATTGGTGCAGGTAGATTAAATTTTAAGTATTTGGGTGTGTTTGAAGGAGGTTTAAAGGAGGAAGAGCTAAATGAGAGAATGAAGAAGTTTGCAAAACTTGGGATGCCCACAATACACAATGGATACATGGAAAATCATACCGCAACAAAAAGTAAAGTGATATATATAGTTCAAATTTCTGAGCCTTTGTTGACATCTTACTGCCGAATGTTGTTCACTGAATACGTGTAAAGAGAAGATTGACAGGCAGCAGAATGAGAGTTTATGAAGAGGTGATCACGGGGTGACGCTGAGCGGATAAAAGAAAAAGTGATGAAGTCAAACCAGACTTTATAAACGAATTATTTTGAACAGGTCCAACGAAATCAACTGAGATGGTACGGACGTGTTAAGAGGTTGGTTGTAGGGGCGGGCCGATGAAGAATGATGATTGGACACCTGAAGAAAGAAGACTTTTGGGCAGACCGATAAGAAGATGGATGGACGAAGTGGACGAAGCCATGGGAGCAAAAGGAACGAGAAGAAAATACAACGACAGAAATGCCTGTAGAGTGTTCTGTAGAGGCGAAACCTGACAGATCCCTTTAGGATCTGCAACAGGGGTATGATAAGGTAAATATATAGTATTATATAGTTATATATAGTATATATATAAATAATAATATATATATATTATATAATATATATATATAGTATATATATTATGTATATATGATTTATAGTTAAAACATAAAGATGAAAGCAAAGCTTCCCCAAATGTCCTAAGTTGCACTTGGAGCTTCGTAAAAAATGTCTCTTGTCAGAAGAAGGTTACAATAAATGTAATTAGTAGAAATCTCATGGATACATTACCGGTTGGAATAATATAATCTTTTCCAGAATGTTAAATTGCTTTCGCACAAAAATATATGAAATATTTCATGATAACAATCTATAGAAACATATGTTAAAAATAACTCAAGATAGAGAAGTATATAGTTTTTTTAAATTAATAATTTATGTTGAAAACATTTCCTTACATTAAGATCCACACTTTGTATAAACTATTATAAAAGGAAGAAAAACAAAAAGAAAACGAAAAGAAAAAAATAAATAAGCGTAATTATTGGCACACTATAAAAAGATAAAATCTTCTGGAATTATTTGACAAGAAGAATGTCAAGGAAAGTGAGAAAATATGAATTTTGTGGAAGATTTACACGCAAAGTATTGGAAGTTAAGTCAATTGTAACATACTAGGCATCACAGTAGCAATAAATTTATTGTCTAAGAATCAGAAACATGAAAAAAAAACACAAACAAAAGAAATATAACATGACGATAACCGAACAACACATAATGGGATTACTATCTTAGTTTCGATGATAATATAGCACTCTGTTACAACACCTTTCAAGCTAATAATAGCCTACTTAAGAATGCATATGAAATATAGAAGGCGGACTTTAAAAAGTTTTCTGGAAAAATTACATAACATGAAAATAGTAATCGGACTATGGAAAAATGGATAGATATGATGATATGAGTTTACTGTAAGTTCAAAATCTGAAGATTTACTATATTGAGATTTACTATGTTTACTATAGTATTGAGTTTGATAAGATATAACTAAAAGGAAATAAGTTGAAGAAGGCAGAGTGAAAAGTGGAAATAGATTCCTTGATTTGATTATTGGGGAAGAGAAAGCATTATAAAGAACTATGTTGATATGAGTGCTGTATTTAATTTAATGAGATGGGAAATGTGTAAAATATTAATAATATTTCTGATAAATATAACAAAAACACTTTTATTTTTAAAACAATTATACTTATATAATAAAAATAATAATAATAAAAATAAAAAGCAATTTCCTTTAAAATTTAAATTCGAAGCACACTAAGAATTTTGTTCATTTCATGAACTACTTTTTCTCTAATGGGAAGTAAGGCGGTTTCCTTTTCCATGTTGTCATCAAAGCAGTACTCCTCCTTTACGCAAATATGTTCAGAAAAGTGACCCATGTAGGCTAATTCTTTGGTACGTTTTCAGTCGTGCTTTGGTGCTATAGTTTATATGATTAATCATTTATTATATATAATATATATAATATTATATATATATATATGATATATATATATAATATATATATATAATATAATAGTGTATATATACTATATATATATAATATATATATATATATATTATATATATATATATATTATATGATTCGACCATGCGTCCGTGTGTTGCAGTGGAAACCAAAAGGGAAGCGAAATACAGAAGGACCAGAATATGAAGAGAGTTTTGAAAAGAAGGGATGTGTATGTGTGCTTGCTGTATGGAAGAGAGAAGCCACTAGAAAGGCAGATTTACGTATGAAGAGAGAGAGAGGGAGAGGAAAGAAAAGCTTTTGGTTCAATGTGACTCTCAACTTAAAAGGAAAAGAAATACGATTTTTGATTTTAAAATGTAAAATTTAAACATTTGAATTTATTCTCATTTGTAATCTGGATTCGAGAGCCTACAAAATTTTATAATCAGTTCATTTGGATATTTTTGTAAATTTAAATTATTAAATACCAAAATAAAATTATAAAGTAAATAGCAATTTAAAATAATACATTGCAGAAGGTGAAGCTACGTTTCATGGCAATCGTCGAGTCATATGAAAAAAATTTAATAAAATCCTCTTCCACTGGAAGCAAGGGTCTGAAACTCCCCCCCCATCTCATTTAATTTTTTCGTTAATGATGGGATAAAAAATAATAGTGAAGGGTGATAGTGTCATAGTGAAATAATACTATTTTAAATATAGTGAATATATATTTAGAGCATTAAAATAATATTAAAGTCGTAATAGCATATAATTAATAAAATAATATTAATAATAATAATAATAGATAATAATAATATATACTCAATAATAAAAATAAAAGATCTCCAATAATAATAATAATAAGAATAACAAATAAGATAATAATAATTAAAAATAATAATAAAAAGAATCTTCAATAATATACATGATAATAAAGAATATAATCAATAAATAATATAATTAAAATAAATATAGGTTTAATATTATTGATGATTATATATAGTGATATTTTTTGTTAAATGTAGTGTTTTTAAGTAAATAATAAATAATAATAATTAATATAATGTATGGTTTTAATAAAGTATTAATAATTGATTAAAATAATATTATTTGCATATGCGTGTGTTTAAGTTGTATTTTCATTGTATTATTTTTTTTTTTTGTATTTTAATATTTATTTTATCCTACTGTCTAGTAATAACGCTGTAAGTTAAATTTGCCAAACCATTAAGCTATATATTTGCAACTGGTCGGTGAGAGAATGTGAGAATTCTCTCTTGGGTTTGCTTCATCTCTGCTAGGACGTTAATTGAGTAACCCTTCCTAGATTAGGGTTCTGCTCATGAGGCGGTGGTGTTTATCTTCTATATTATATATATAGTATATATATATATATATGTATTTTAATAATTATAATATAACAATATAATTATATATATATTACTATTATAATATATTATATATATAATATATATATATATATATATATATAATAAGTATATATATACGTATATATATATAATATATATATTATATATATATATATACTATAATATTATATATACTTAATATGATATGATATAATATATATATAATATATATATAATATAATAATATTATATATATAACTATTATACAATCTCATCACAATCATCAGCTCTCGTCAGATGGGTTGGGTGGCAACATACACCGCACCAATTTTTAAGTAGAAAACATGATCTACTCTAGAAAAAATCCTCAATACCTTCCCGTGTATCTTAAAGTGTGAGGCCGGTCGCAGGCCAAATTCCATACCCTAGTTCTCATATCCTATGTTTACTTCGTATTGTCATGGTTACATTATCTGTCTCAAGCACACAGCAATGATACCTCAGTCAAATTAAAGCCGACATTTCCTTTCCTTGAAACAAACTTATCCATGTCTTTTCCTTCAACACACATCTAACTTTTCTTATGTCTCCAGATATATCACTTTCCACAACTTTACCACTAAACCAAAACTCATAGAACTAAATCGACTACCATCATCCTTTCTATATGACGATCTCAATATACTCTCATTTATTCTCTATTTACTTTACTCCTTTTGTCAAACCACGAAATTCCTCTAATGCTTTATTCTTCTTTTCAATTTCTTATTCACATCTAACACGCCTAAGATTATTCATCTCAACAAAATGCACGCTTAGAATCTTATACCTCTTTATTCCAACGCAGTAAACCTTCAAACATCATTACGTAACAACATATCCTCATGCACAACGTAGTACAAATCTTGGAGATTTAACTGCACCAGTATTTCCAACCACTCACTAATCTTTCTTCTCTCAATTCACATCTCGGCAATCATTCGTTCGTTATAGCAAATATCCTCATAGCTATTAAAATTTTATACTTTTTTTATAGATATAAAACCTAAATATGAAGTTTTCTTTTTTTCTCATTTCGCACTCATTTGCTTCAATGTAAAAAATTTTATCTACACATATCCTACATTTAAAATTCATTCTAGTCACTAGACTTCGCTCTCAATCAAAATACAGCATATTATATCTCTCTAACAACACTATAAACAATCCCTTATAGTTTCTACAAGATCCCTTTACAACTCTCAACTTTCACTAGATATATCACTGCTGTATTGTCATCTCTTATGGAAAAGCAATAACACCCTCCACAACCTTTTGGTTACAGCACTCATTCTTGATTCATTTCACCAGTAATTCTTTTCTTGTTATACATTAACACTACTATTGAGATCATAAAATATCATGATTTTCCACAATATTGATTTCCTGTTTAGTGCTTTGGTCTTATTTGGCCTTCACTTTTCCTTTGTTAAAAGATTTGTCAAGATAGAACTCACATCAATAATAATATGCATTCTCTTCTTCTTTTCTTTAATAAATATCAGTGTCTATTATGGGTGATTTGATAATCTGATGGGTGACGCAAACATAGTAGTGTACTGTGCTTTTTCATTTCTTCGATACCTGGGAAGTTATATTTGAAGCTAATCAGTCTTTAACTTGTTTTAATTTCGACAAGTGAATAATAATGATCAATTTGCAGAATGTATTATTCTTTCTGTATATAACGTAGCGGTTCCACTAAGTTTGACAGGGCTGTAATCTATGATAATATTTTTCATCGATATGTTTTAGTTTCCTTTTGTTTTGAGAGAATCGGCTTTAAGGCTGCCATTACATTCTCTCTCTTTTTAAGCAGGCCTTTAGCGTTACATCCACTCATTTTCTCTTCTGTCAATTTCCTCCAACATTATTATAATTGAATTTTGCGATTAACCTAATTATGTTCTCTGATTATATATTATGCAATTTAATTTTCCATTTTTATCATAGATTGAATCCTTTGTTATACTGTTTTTTTTCTCGATTTTAATTTTTGTAGTTGCTGCACTCTGCTCTTCTTTTATGATAGAAGACGAAAGTGCATGGTTGGTTCCCCTCTCGCAGGCACACCACTATTAAATCTTATTGCGCGCTTATTCCAGTTTATTAAATGCTTATGTTCATGTCCTTTTTCTGGGTGATGTTAATGAAGTTGATTTAAATTCTCATGACACTATCCACAATCTACAACTATACAAACCACAACCTGCAAAACTATACATGAAAACAATATTTTAATGCATGATCTACCACGATCTCCATCCCTTCGATTATTAATAATTGACTATGCATTTTGATTTAACAATACAGCTCAACGTCCATATATACTACTAACAATATGTAAACCAATTTCAACAGTGACTAACAAACAGAATTGTCAAAATCGTTTATTTAATTCCGTGCCCAGACAGAATACAAATCAATATCCAGCATTTTTCTTCAACACAATAAACTCTTCACACCTCTGCCACAAAAGTCTCCTAAATTACCTAAGACACCATTTAGTGACATTCACGTCACCTTCATTTTCAATATTACTATTGAGTCTTTCAATAAGTTAAATTGAGCTGAAAAGCATTAGCTGGAACAAAACTTGATCAGTTATAAAAGCCCCTTACAATGCTTATATGCATATTACGTCTTTTTTAAACACGCATCACCAGTTCCTTGGGAGCGCCTCGGAATATACAATTTAATATAGGAAATGCTACAAAAGTACAATGAATATAATGACATCAGGATAATAGGGTCTGGTCTGTCTCACATAGCAGAGATATATTCTGACCACTTATCTAAATTTTACTACGCCGATACAATGAGAAATAGATACCCTGCGTAAGAGCCCATCTCTTACATGATAGCAGGGATCTGAAAAAATTTTATAGTATATTTTACTCTCTTAGATCACTCTTTAGGGCAATCATAAACATTACAACAGCAATCGATGGAGCCTAGCTAGGAAGAAGAATAACAGGCTAGACTGATATTCAGATTTCACTTAGAAAAACGATATCACTCCACGAGACCAGATTCTTCTCATATTAATATCACAATCTGGATTTCTCGCAATTAACCCTAAAATGATCTCTTGATATCCAATATACAGCAATTCTTCAAGCAAGGCCGTCAGGAAATAGTCGCATGCTGGACAAACATTTGAACCGTCAACACTAGTTCCATCATACATCAAGAAACAAATTAAATTCATGGTACACCTCCTCCCTACTTGTCAAAGATGTCCACCCAGACAAACGACGAAGCAAAGGGTCTCGCTCACTAGACTTCCTTTATTTAGTTTTTATTTCTTTTTCAGTTGTCAAGCCACCGCTCAAGGGGCAAAGCCCTTATTCTATAGGATGGGGTGTTGAACTTAGCGCTTCAGTCGGATTACACCACTTACTTCCACGTCTTTAAATAAAGGAGAAAAAATTGAGTGGGAAACACAGAAGATGGAAGAGAATTCCACATAATAGAGTTGGCAGCAAGAATGAAGCACCTCGCGAACTCTAAGCGGGAGTTGCTAAATATCATAAGTGTGCTACTAAACTCCATGTCCGATACAATACCTTGTGCAAAAAGGCGTCGTGAAGGTGGTGACACGCGAGTGATAAGTTCCTCGAGCATTTGCCGCTACGGTACCTGTAGAAAAGAGAAACCAACATCGTGCGCAAAGATAGAGGGTCGTGAACCAGAAAAGTACAGGAAAGTTTATAGCCTTTTGCCTTTTGACTCGATCCTATCAAAAAGCCGGGTATGGGCTGAACCACCCCAGATATGAGAGCAGTACTCATACAAGGCGGACCCCGGAGACCTTGTATAACTTGGGTAGCTGTGGAGGGGAAAAAATTCTCGCGATCCTAAACAGACTCCATTTTTTGAGGCCCCCTAGCAATGCCGTTATAATGTGAAGTTCCAAACATTTTTTGTTTAATGTTAAGGCCAAGGATGTTTATATTGTCAGCAGGAGAGACGAGAGAACGTCGAAAGAGTCTTGGAAGAGTTTAACAGGTGTCCGGACACTAATTAAATTTAGTATAGTTTTAGATAATAATTATTTTACAAGTTGAGACGTCCCACCGGGATATTTTATTCAAATCAGCTAGAATGAATCGGAAGATTAACGAGAGGCAATTTCCAGAAGTAAATGAGAGCAGAATATGAATGATTGAAGAATGGGTCTGAGTGCTACGGCAATATGATGGTAGAGTTAGATGGTAGCAGACTAGAAGATAATTTAATGAAGGCAGGAATAAAGTAGGAAATAAGACAGAACATAAGGAAAACCACTATTGACAGGAAAAAAAGAAGTTCGCATATCTAAATATTGAGGCCGAGTATTTGAGCGATTGAAAGAATGCTAACATGAAGGTAAGCAAAGAGATAGGAGGAAATCCAAGAGGGAGCTTTGGAGAGCAGTGACGCGTGCCATACCCGGTCCAAATGCTTTGGATATGTCACGTGCCACTACGCAGGTCTCCCCGTAGTTCCTAAGAGCGAGAAACCATAAATCTGTTAGAATATAGAAATATATGTCACTAGTAGATCCTTGAGCGCCGACAACCGTACTGGCGATCAAAAGAAGGAAATGATGAATTCCAGATGGCTAAGGGAAAAAAGTTGGAAGGTTTTCAAAGATCTTAGATAGAATACAAGTTAGAGTATAGGGCTATAGTTAGAAAGATCAGAGTGGGTTCCTTTTTTCGGAAGGTTGACATATGCGTGCTTCCAAATGAGGAAAGTGTAGTTTTTGAGGCATAGAGAATAAGTTGAAGGAAGGGCGGGGTCAGCTACAGAAGCATACTCTCTCAAACTCGGGAGAATACCATCGGGCCTGCCTTCTAACGTTCTAGACTTCATGCCCATGTCACGATCGAATTGTATTTCACGGCAAGGCATAGGCAACTGAAAAGAGAGGAGGAGGAAGAGTAATGCAAGAAAGAATCAGGTTAGTTAGAGGAAAATGGAGGCCGAAGAGATTTTCTTTTCCAGTTTGGAGAATTACGATAGAACCATCTATGAATATAAGTTAGGAAGGTGATTGTACAGTAAGTTGTTGGAGACGTTTTTGGCAGATGTCAGAAAGATTGTCAGTAGGAGACCGGAGTAGGTTAGCGCACTTTCTGATGAAAGCCAGCTTTACTCGTCGAAGAATGTATTCCTGCAATGATTTCTAGTGAAGAAAATTAGCGAGAGGTGATAGAAACGAGAATTTCCACCCTGATACCTCTGTCTTCTAGCTGATTGGCCAGAGATAAGTTACGATCGAACCATCGATTATGAGGGAGAAGATCTTATCGAAGAGGGAATAACCTGCTCAATCCTCTCAACGATCTACAGCTCTCCACACTTATCTGGCGACAAGCGAATGCGTCACATGAAGAAACAGGACTCAATTCCAGATATCACCGTTGCGTAGAAGCCGAGCAAAGCGCCCAATCTGCCAGATCAAAGTGCATAGAAGAACGCACAAGCAGATGGAGTGCTGGAGAGAATGGATAGTAAAGATTAAGAGATTAGGTTGTGTCAGAATTTTGCAATAGGAGCGAGTGGTGATTTTTAATAGAGGAAAGACTAGTGGTGAAACTAGGTATAGTGTGTTCATTGAATTGCTTTGGGACGATCGGAATGTGTTGTTGGTTTCTTGTAATTATTTGCATCATAAATTTAAATGCTGAATGATTCGGCCTCCTCCACATCTAAATCAGTATGAGAGCACCCCAACCATTCACGTGTTGTGATACATTGAAATCCTAAATAGATGACCTCTATTGGAGAGAAGATATAACAGTCCTCGGGAGAAGTTTAAGATATTCAAAAAAGGCGCTAAATTTATTCTGTTAGGAGAACAGTAGCAAAGCACAAATTATTGTAGTAGAAAGACAAACATTTAAGCTTGAACATCGAAATTAGTGATATTGAGATTCAAAGACGTGTTACAGGAGTATTAATGTTTACATAGGCATTTTTTTAGACGGAAATTATGAAATAAGTTATAGTTGGATACATTGAGCAGTTAGACGAAGGAATGTTCTTTAGCCACTGGTCAATAAGAGCAAAGATTAGGGGTTAGGTTAGAGAGTGTAGTTCCACGAAGCGGAGTTAGAGTTTAAGCCGCGAATGTTTATTCACAGTCTATAGAAAACCCGCACCTGCGCAAATTGCAAGCACACACACACACACACAAATAAAAACAAAAGCCAAAAACAGGCATAAACAAATGGAGAAATCGGGACAAAATTGATCATACGCTAAACCTAATCTGAAAACTTTATAGTGCAACTTAATTAAAATCAAATTTTGCATAAAAAGAACAATAAAACTCAACTTTATTTAACCTTTCCCCATTTTACTTGCAAAATATCAACCTTGAGGTAAAATATAAAATTAAATAAATATTTTAAAACTGCGCGTCCTTAAATGATCTCTTCTGTGGCAAATAATATAGATAGCTGAATAAAATATATAGTTTTCTTTATATGGGGTTTCTATATCTCACACACACTTTCACATAAACTAAACATTATATAGAATAATAACAAAAATAAAATAAGATATTAATTCAACAGAGAGTACTCATAACAGTCGCAGTGTACAATGTGACATAAACTGACTCTCTGATCTAATGAACAATATGCGCAATTTTCATAGCACTCACTTTAACATATCTCTGGGGCTCGGCCTAAGTGCAACGATGAAAGCTGTTGACTCAGCAGAAACCTTGAACTTATTGTTCATTCGAAGTCCATTTTATTATTATTTTTATTATTATATTATTATTATATTTATTATTATATTATTATTATTATAGTTATTATTATTATTATTATTACTTATTATTAATTGATTATTAATTATTGAATATATTATTATTATTATTAGTATTAATTTATTATTATTAATTATTATATTGTTATTATTATTATTATTATTTATTTAATATTATCTATATAATATATTATTAGTTATAATATTTGTAGTATTACAAAAATTGTCTCCAATCTTTTGTAAGAAGAAAAAACAAAAATTTTAAGTGAGTCGATTTATTTATTGTTTGACAATCTTTATTGACTTCCATAATTTAGAATTTTTTTAATTATTTTGGGATGAGGATGAGCGCAAAAAGAACTGAATTGTATCATGAATATGTTTTACATTTGTTTCAAAGACACTGGCTTCCCTAGAAGTAAGTTTTGTTCTTATATTATGACTAAAACAATAGGACCTATCCGTTTCATTTAGAGGTGAAGTTGTAATGATAAGTCTCGGAAGAAAGTTTTCCATTTAAAAAATAACTTTCTGGTTGCGATTCTGTTTTACATTTCTGAAAATAGATAGGGTAGGATTTATTATTCCATTATAAAAAATGCTTTTCTTTCAGGATTAATGAGCTTTTGATAAGACATTAGTTTCGGTAGAAAGCTCTTAAACTGTAAAATTAGCAGCTTTAAGATATAGGAGCTTACCTTAGTAGAGCCTTATATAATTCTTGATTGTATGATGCTTTTTTTAGATTGGGAATTTCGTCACTATCAAAAACTGCCAAATAATCGAAATCATCTTTATTACGTTGGAGACAATCGGTAATATAAATGTTTTGGGCAGCTCTGTATGCAGTTTTTTTAGTTTTAGACCAAAGTCTGCAAAATACCAAGTTTCATTACAAATAAGGTATACACAAAAATG
>JABUQX010030200.1:27500-35774 GCA_015478945.1 Trachelipus rathkii
CAATTGTTAACATATTTCTTGTAATTTTTAACATGTTTCCTTCATTTGAAATGTAATTAATTTAACACAAATTAAAATTTCCTTCGATCTATAGGGCCAGCATAGTTTGCAGTGCATATGGTGTAATGTTGTGATTATCCAAAAAACAGCGCTAATAGAGAAAACGTGATGGAAATTTGAGACAGTAGGTCAAATTTACTCCAAACAGATCTAAAACAGTTGAGCACCAAAATGTTGGGCTGTGAATTATCATTATCATAAAATATTTTTTCAGTCTTAATAAAATAAGTTTTGTTAAATTGAAACGGAATTTAAAAACTAAATTAATGAATGCTTGTTTAAAAACAGTTTTTACAAAAAAAATTAATTTTAGAACCAGAGTTTAAATTTTTGTTAAAAAATGAATTGAAAAAAAGCTTCAAATACAAGATTTGAGTAAAATATCAAAGAAACAGAATCAGTTCATTGTTTAAGAAAAATACTGAAGATTTTTCAAAATCGCATTAGACCAAGTACTGTAGGCCAAGCAACATGGAAAACAACGGAAAAATATTTCTTGTTACAAAAATAGAGGGCCAATGAATGTTCGTAATATGAGACCGTTTCCCCTGATAAAAAGAATTTTATTTCAAGTCGAAAATATCCGACGAGATTTCTATCAAAGATTACATGAAGTACAAAAAATCTTTCCATACAAATAGAACGATTAACAAAATGCCGTTTCAACTTTAGGTGTAGTCGTAGTTTGCACACATCCTCCACCTGCGGTGACCTTTAGGATGAAGAGAGATGAAACGAAAAAGAAGAGGATAGTTGAGACGTTCTTCATCGTTGCTAATTTTTTCTTAATCTTTATTTTCCTTGTGAACTGTTGAACGAGGGATAAAATAAAAATAATAATAAAATAATAATAATAAAATAATAATAATAATAATAATAATAATAATAATAAATAAACCAACAACAACAACAACAACAACATAACAATAATAATAATAATAATAATAATTAATAACAATAATAGATAATAATAATAATAATAATTAATAATAATAATAATAATTAATATAATAATAATAATTAAATAATAATACATAATAATATAATAATAATATATTAATAATAACTGGAATGATTATCGTAGTTTGCTTGTACTGCGGCATTGGTTTTTATGGTTACTTGAGATATGGAGACGATGTAATGGGTTCCATTACCCTAAACTTGCCAGGAGATGAAGGGTATGTACATTTAGTTTTGATATGCTTCAATCCAATAAATTTCTTTACTAGCTAATATAGTTTCATAAACTAAACATTATCTATCTATCTATCTATCTATCTATCTATCTATCTATCTATCTATATATTCTAATCTATCTATCTATCTATCTATCTATCTAATCTACTATCTATCTATCTATCTATCTGATCTACCTATCATCTATCATCTATCTATCTATCTATCTCTATTTCTATATATCTATTTCTAATCTATCTATCATATCTATCGCTCTATTTATC
Source organism: Trachelipus rathkii (assembly GCA_015478945.1). Taxonomy (NCBI): domain Eukaryota; kingdom Metazoa; phylum Arthropoda; class Malacostraca; order Isopoda; family Trachelipodidae; genus Trachelipus; species Trachelipus rathkii. The sequence continues at coordinate 29,021 of JABUQX010030200.1, forward strand.
TTTCTATATTTACTATCTATCTGTCAATCAATCTATCATCTTTCTATTAATCTATCTATATATCAATATACTAACTATCCACTAATCTATCTATCTATCTACTATCAATAAACTTTCTCTTCTCCCTATCTATCTAATCTATCTATCTATCTATCTATCTATCTATCTATCTATTCTATCTATCTATCTATCTATCTATCTATCTATCTATCTATCTATCTATCTATCTATCTATCTATCTATCTATCTATCTATCTATCTATCTATCTATCTATCTATCTATCTATCTAATCTATCTATCTATCTATCTATCTATCTATCGATCTATCTATCTAGAAAAAATTTAGTATTTACCTTAACCTTATTTAAATTTTTCTGCAAATGAAGAGTTGTAAGCTGAAATATTTAAAAGAAAACATTTAAAAGTGATAACAAAAAGAAGTAAAATTGGAAAAACAAAGAAATTAAAAATCGGAAATAAAGTTTAAACTGTGAAATAAGAATGTGCTTTTTTATAGGTAAAAATTTTATGCATCGGATAAAAGCCATCTGTTCCAGATGATTTATCTATTAATAGTATATATATATATATATATTTATATATATATAATATAATATATATATATAATTATATATAATAATATATTATATAGTATATATATATATGTATTATATAAATTTAATAACTTAGAGTGTGTTAGGTGTGAGAAGAACTTATAAAATGAGGAATGAGCGTATTAGATAGTAAATGGTGAGAGAAATGAAAAATGAGAAGAATAAATGAAAGTACGTGAGATGTTTGGCCATTTGGAAAGGATGGATGATAGTCGCTTGGTTAAAGCGGATTATATGGTGAGTGTGCTAGGGACATCGACCGGCTGGGAGTCCGAAGAAAAAGTGATTGAGTCAAGTAAAGGAATACCTGGAGGAGAGAATGCTAGTTTGGCAGAGGCGAGAAGAAAGTGCATAATAGGAGTGAATGGCCGGGTTTAGTGAGGTTACGGTTGTGCCCACCTGGCCTAGATGAATCCCACGTTGCGAGATGCATTAGTGGTCCTCGCGGTCCCTTGAAACTCTTAGAGTGGATATATATATATATTTATATATATAATATTAAGTATATATATATTATATATATTATATAATATATATATATATATATATATATATATATATATATATATATATATATAATATATATATATAATAAGCATAATAAAATTATATAATATATAATTAATATAATTTATTTTAAGCTGCAACCACGATATTTATTCCAAAAGTTATTTTGTTTCCAGGTGTTACAGAAAATAATAATGGACGAATTAACAGTAGGTTCGAAAAATGAAATTCATTATAAAGTCTTGAAAATCAAAATCCTTCCGACAAAAAAGTGTAACAATGGAAAACTTCCAGCGCAGTCTACCTAGAAAATCTGGCTAATCACTACCGAAAGAATGCATTTCAAAAACGGCGGTTCCATCATTTTATTAGAGGTTATTCAAAAGGAAATTTTAATCAGAAATGTGTTTCTTCTATGAGGATGCATACAACCAGATGTTTGTATTTTGTAAGTGGTACCTGTCGTTAGGACAAACAGCTTTCAAACATAATATCTTTAATAGGACTGTCTAAGAGTCGTTGCCAGAAGGGAATATATAAAATAAGTAAATTGGAGCTACTGGGCAAATTAGAATCCGTATTATATAGTGAAACGCCATGAGAGACTACTAGGGGTAAAATGTGTCTTGAAATATCAGCATTAATGTAAACTGAACCATTCAGTCATGACAGCATTGTTGTTGTTTAATTTGAATCCATCATACGAAGTATTCGCCAACTGCATGGAGATGACGAATATTTGTATAAATGGAATGGGATATCTTCTCCTCTACCATTGAGATATTAGAACCTATATTGAGGATGCTCTTCCAATCATATGAATTGAGGGTATTTATTATTTAGCAATAAGTATTCCTTTTCTTCCCCAGGCCTCATGCTATTAAATTTTATCCATAAGAACACCATAAACATAATGTTTATCATGCAAAACTGAAACCGACGATACTTACTTAGACAGACATAGAAAAGAATGCACCTTATCTCAAAATTTTACTTACAATTTGTGTCTAATATATTTGTAATAATTTCATTAGCTTCTAAATTATTTCACATGAAAACTGTCAGGAAAAAATAGTATAATTTATGTTAATTTTAGAAACTCTCTCATCAAGAATTAAGAATAAGTTAAGAAACAGAAAAGCGGATAAGTTATTTAAACGTAAGTGAAGAATGAAGTAATAATGTCTGTTGTAGATTGATTTTAAAGTGGTAAACTAAAGAGACAATCGTTATGTAAGCATCTGAATACGAAAATTTTCCTGATTTATGTCTGCAAAAATTAGATTTCGCTAAACTTGAAGTAACAAAGTTTAAAATCTTATAAACGAGCAGGTTTTAAGTTATTAAGCATTTATTTATGATAATTTGTGTTTTAAGCCTTGGAATAAAAACAAACTTTACCTTGAGAACATTTGTTGGTGTTTGACAAGGTTTTTCAACTAAGGATACAGCGACCGGGAATGGATTAGTCCCATTTTCTTGTTCCGGAACATGACAACTTAGAAGGTAAGGATTTAATCGATCAGCAGCAAATGGTAAGTAATCAAAGAATACTGAAAAGCAAGATTTATTTCCATTTCAAAAGTGCTAAGGAATAATAATTAAATTTGTTAACAAAGGAAATATTTAGTATATATATAATATTATATATATTGTGTGTTGTATGTAAGAATATATATATATATATATATATATATATTTTTTTTTTTTTTTTTTTTTTTTTTTTTTTTTTTTTTTTTTTTTTTTTTTTTTTTTTTTTGATAAATATATTTTTGAAAGTTTATGTTAAATATATATATGCTTAAATTATATATATATATATTAATAATATATATATATAGTATATGTGTGTGTGGTGTGTGTGGTGTGTATTTTTCTTGACATAAAAAAAGAAAAATAACCGAATCTAATGAAAAGTCCAAAAATAGCGATGATGCCGTCTAGCTCGCTTACACGCAAAGAATCGGCGCATTGTGCAAAAAGTTTATTTGCACAAAACAAATTCGTCACCAAAAAACTGCACCTTAATAGGCGCATTAAAAAATACTGCATTAACTATATGATTAAAAGAAAGCAAATAAGGTAGCCAAATAAGAAATTCAAAGAAGAAAGAAGATACTGCAAGCAAATATAAGCTACTAAAGAAGCTATTACAGAAGCAAAGAAGATACTCATATTACAAATTAATTTTTCTGGAAAAATAAAAGGTAAAGTACAGAATTAAAAACTCAAGCAGCACAAAAGCTTACGAAGAAACGTAATATAACAGTTGCTTTCTCTACAAAAGAGCAATCCGGCACCCACTAAAGTGTGGATATAAAGTGGGACCAAGCAATTGTCAGAGGTACAAAAAATCTCTTGAGCAATCTTCAAAAATAATCGAAAGTAAAGAGCACAGCCTTACACCCCATGCCAAACCCAATTTTTGATGATACTCTATTTCAAATTAATGTCAGCTGAAGTTGATAAAATTGAGTTGGCATAAATGTTGTTTGAGTGTAAAAATAACAAAGCGGAAGTATATTTAAAGTAAAGTAAATTTTGTTAAAAAAGTAGTTAATAAAAGAACCACGACCAAATAAAATAGATTGAACAGCTAAAAGAGTTTATTTTTAGGTATAAATATTATATAAATGTGTATATTACTATTATGGCAATTTATGTTTTGCATTCTTTATATTTTTATACAGAACCTTTCAGTTATCAACTTATGCAAAAATTAAGAATGATGCGATGGATAGTGTTAGAATTATTTCTCTTTGAGATGAAGAAGATTTTCAATACTAACACTCTTCAATAATTAAGTGCATAATGCGAAGTGATGCGAATTATTGCGTGTGTGTGTGTGAGAATTGCAGAACAAAATCATTGTCTGATCACAAGAAGTAAAAAAAAAAAAAAAATAAAAAATAAATAAATAAAATCTAAATATAAATAAGTAAATATATGCAAGTAAACTTATATATACAGCATTTATGTTATTACCTTATTTTTAAAGTATTATAAAAAAATATTCCTATAAAAGTGTGGTGTTACCGCCATTTTAAAAAAATGACTGCAAAGTTAAAGAAAGCTGATAAGTGTAATGAGGAAAAAAATGCATCACAAAATCAAATGAAATGTGAAGATGAATCTTTAGAAGAAGTATAAAAAAGTGCATAAGAAAAAACATGTGAAATAAAAATAACTGACAAAATAAAAAAATAGTTGGTGGAGTGAAATTTTCAGCAATTACAGAAAATATCTTTTATTGTCAAAGTTAATGAGCTTGAATGGAAAAAATATTGTTGCACATTACTTAATAACAAATTCAATTCATCGGCTAACGCAGAAATGGAAAAATACCAACAATGGTTTTCATTAAAACGGAAAACCATATCATGAGTTAGAAAGCGTATAATAATATTGAATAATATAAACCTAAAATAAGACCCACAAATGACAACATAAGTAATGAGGTATCAAAAAATCGTAATAAATCCATGGTTAGGTCAGGTTCAGTTATGCACAATTCTCTGGCATATGAGGATGAACTCCGACCAAGAATCTTTTTGTCAGAAGAGTAAGAACCACAAAACGTAGACATAGTTATCAAATATAAAATAATTATATAAATTGGACAAAGTTGTTAGAAATAGAAGGAAAGTAGTAGAGCCTTCTTCAAGTATTATGATAAATTATCAAAATATATAAAGTAAAGAACTGTTGGTTTCAAAAAAAACTAAAAAAAGAAAAACAAAAGTTGAATTTCGCAACTAAAAAAAAATCATAATGAATAAAAAAAAATTATTTTACCAATGTGTGCCAAAAAGGGGCCTGAACAATCAAATGGTGAGAAGTCCCATCAAGTTAAAGCATTTAATTTGGCATTCGATACATAATATGTGTAGAATACTTTGATGTGAGAAAAGCAAAAAATGCATTTTTCAAAAAAATTATACTAAAGTTAAACTAATAAATTAGTAGGAAGTTGCATACCCTTTAGATGAGAATGAAAACATATAAAAAGCAGTAGCATTTATTAGAAGATTTGTAACACCAAATTTATTGCATTACCTATGTTAGAAAACTTGAATCTTGAAACCTACATGAAAAGTGATGACAAAAATAAAAAAAGCTATGAGAACTATACTTTATTATAAATGCTTGCAAATAAATCAATTGAGTAATATTTCACCTTTAAATGAGTTCTATTGTCGTAAACAAGTATATCTTTTTAAAATATACCAAAAAACTTCTTTTCGAGAGTTATAAAATTTAGAGATAAATTAAAATATAAAAAAAAGTATTATGACAAAAAACTTAAACAACAATTTTAGGTTTTCGAAAATATAAATTGGTTTCTTGTTTTCCATTTTCCCAAACATACCTAGCGGAGATTTGAGTATATTATAGTACATAATAATAATTAATTAATAAAATATATAATAATAATTAATATAATAATAATAATAATAATAATAATATATAATAATAAATAATAATAATAATATTAATAAAAATAAAATATAAATAATAATAATAAAGATAATAATAAATAATAGATAATAATAAAAATAATAATAATAATTAAGTAATAATAATAATTAAATAATAATAATAATAAATATAATAATATATAATAATAATAATAATAATAATAATAATAATAATAAATAATAATCAATTAAATAATAATTAATAATAATAATAATAGATTATATAATTAATAGATGCCAATTTGAAAAACTGAGAAACCATATATAAATAAATGCAAAATTCAAGAAGAGGAAATCAAAGATGAAATAACAAAATAACAAAAATGTCTGATAACAAACCATTACAGTAGAAATTGCAAGAGGCCTGAGAAATGTGGGATATGTGAAAAGCATCACTTTAAAACTTTTGCAATAGAATCATACAAAGAGTAAATTTAAATACCATTCATCACAAAGATATAATTAACAACGCACAAATTCCTGCACCTATCAGCCTCCACCTAGGCAAGTGTGCAGATAGAATACAAATCAGTACAGAAATGTAGAAAAAATGATTAACTCTCAAAGTTTTAAATGAAATTAAGTAGAATAGTAGTAAAGCGATGTTGCATTAATATCTTGCAGTATCAGTAAAAATTAAGTTTAAAAAGGGGGACTCGAAATTCTAAGCAAAGAGCCAAGATTCTTTTCACAGAATTGGAAAGAAGCTTATCGCCTTCAGAATTAGGTATGAAATATATTGAATCTCAGAAAGACATAGACATCCCCACAATGTTCGGTAAAAATAAAATAACCACATATATCTTGAATAACCTAGAAATCTATGATATAGAAATTAGTAAAGTTGAAACCATTAGTACCATCTATTGTAAAAAAACATTGGCCATTTTTACCAAGGAGGAGAAGTCTCCATCTCACAAAGATTTACATCGAGTGGACTATTTACACATGTTCCATTTACATTTACTGATGTCAAAATTGGCCTTTAAGTAGGCATGAACAAAAGAGAGTTGTTAAAACTTATTGAAATTGTAGAAAGGTTATGCAATAATCCTTTTGCAGTTAAATGGAGTTTAGGTTGAACTATACAAGAAATTATTACAGAAGGGATTCCAGCGTTCATGAACTTAAAATTCCATAGAACTCAAATTATT
>JABUQX010030201.1:0-2500 GCA_015478945.1 Trachelipus rathkii
GCGGCCCAGCTCTTGATATATATATATATATATATACTATAATAATATATAATAATATATATATTATATTATATATAATATATTTATTATATATATATATATATATATATATATATATAAAAATCTATAACCGTATATTAAGTCATGGACATTGAAAGAAGCACAAAATGACATCAGTGGACACAATGAATGGCACTAGTAAAAGATTAAAGAGCGAAATCCACCCTATACGATCCTATAGGGACTAAAACGTCGTTCATTAGCTTGTTGAAGTTCATTAATAATATATATATATAATATAATTCATATATATATATATAATATATATATATATATATATATATAATATATATAATATATCATATATATATATATATATATATATTTTATATATATATATATACTTTGAAACCCTCGAACTTAATCTACATTGCTAATAAATTGTCAATTGCTAATAAATTTTTTTTTATGGATGTAAAATAAAAATCAAATTCATAATCAGTAAATGTAAAATTAAATTTTATGAAGATGAGAGAGAACTAACATATATAAATACGCTCCGACGGGATAAAACTGGTGGATAGATAACACGCACCGATGTGGACAAAAAATAAGTTCAAAACTCGATCAGCTTGATAAGGCAATTTTCAGCGCAGTGAGAAAGTCGGGGTCTAATATATATATATATATATATAGTATATATATATATATAATTATATATATATATATATATATATATATATATATATATATATATATCATATATATATATATTATATTATATATATTATATAACTATTAATATATATATACTATATATATATATATATATATATATATATATTATAGTTATTTCACAGAAAAACCAAATATTTATTATATACATACAAAATGACAAAAACTAACCGAATTATAGTTCTGACACTTACGGAGAACGAGAGAGAGAGAGAGCAGAGAGAGAGAAGAGAGAGAGAGAGAGAGAGAGAGAGAGAGAGAGAGAGAAGAGCAGAAGAGAGAGAGCAGAGAGAGAGAGAGAAGAAGAGAGGAGGAGAGAGAGAGGAGAGAGATGAGAGAAGAGAGAGAGAGAGAGAGGAAAAAATAATGAATGATTTTTCGAGTACAGTTTTAATTCATTGTTTGTACTCGTTATATAGCTATTTATATTTTAGTTACTTATTTATATATTATCTCATTATTTATTTATTCATTTATTTAATTTGATTTAGGTAGCAAAAAAATGTTTATTACAAACCTTCATTTATAAAACATATCAAAAATCAAGTTTAACTTATGAAATAAAATCCTAAAACCTTTCATGAATATTTAAATAGCTCTAGATAAAAAAAAAAAAAATTCTAGTATGAATTTTTTAAATTTTTTAATGATTTTTAAAAATTCAAGTTTCAAGAAAAAAAGGATTTATTTAATAAAAAATAAATTCGTCAATTACTCTTACTAGCTTCCTATATTATATTTAGTTAAGTGTTGCAATTTTTTTTTTTTTTTTTTTTTTAGAGAAATTCTTATATATATATTTAAAATTAAGAAAAAATATATGAACATGAGAAAAATACAAACTGTAATTATAAATTATAGAAAGCAAACTCACATTTTTTTTTATTTTCAATTGCAACTCGTCACCTAATTTTAACATTTTCCCGGTAAAGTTTTTGATCAAAGATAAAAATATTTTGATATAAAATGGCTTGGAAAAAATTAATAACATCTATAACTATTCTAAAAAGAGATTACTGGATGACAAAGAAAATACTCTTTTAAAAGAATATCTGCCAAGCGAATCCGAATCAACAAAAATCTGATTGATTAAGATTCAGGGAAGTTTTGCCGCTATTCATTCAAGAAGAATCTGAATCAATCTGATTCAATACAGACACAGTACAGAAGAATATTTATACTATTTCGGATTAATTAAGATTTATTAAGATTCGCTGGGTGTTAAAGGTGCTTTAGTTATAAGGAGAAGGGAAGTAGCGCACCCGAAGCATTGAGATTATACCCAATGGGCATTTGTGGTGTGTTAGAGTATAACCAATAGCCCTCCAATGTTCAATGGCTCGCCACTCTTCACACAATAGTACACTCTTCTCTATTCACACATCATGAATACTATTACACAACTCTTAAAAAAAAAACAATAAAAATGGCACAGACACACAACCGACCTCTCCATCTTTTTGAAAGAGAGAAGCGAAAAGGGGCAGCTTCCAAAGATAGATCCACCTTCATCCATCTTTCCTCCATCACTACTAGGAAGTTGACGGCCTCTGGTTGTGGGGTTAGTGCCGCCAGAGAAATTGGCGACCTGTTAAGATATATACGGTATTCTTTCTTCATTAATTTCAACAGTCTTCGCAGCTTTTTCTCTAGTCTAATCTCTGATCGCCAATATGGCTTTCAAAAAAAAAAAAAAAAAAAAAAAAAAAAAAAAAAAAAAAAACTCTTCTTTCTACTCCGCATTAAAATAAAACGTTTAAGTCTT
>JABUQX010030201.1:7500-15000 GCA_015478945.1 Trachelipus rathkii
CAACCACAATTCTTTTTTACTTTTAACAGCTTGCATCACCTCTTCATTCCACTACTCACTGTTAACATTCTTACTTCCTAGTTTAGCACAACCACATACTTCTTTTGCACTACTAACCAAATTTTTGTTTTTAAAATAACCAGAATAACAAATGTCTAAAGCACATTCAAATGAGTTTATTTTATTTCAGTTAAACAATGAAATCAAACCTGCAACTCTGTCCCTAGAATCAGATCCATCACTTTCTTCCTTCTTACGTTCCTCTCCATCCAAGCCCCCACTAACTTAATCTTACATAACACAACATAATGATCCCATAAAATCGCAGTCTCCTCAACATCACCTTCAGATGGACTATATATCACAACCACACATACCTTAACCTTTTCAAACTTAAATTTAAAATTAGAATTCTAGAACTCACACAAACAAAATCACCATAGCTCTATGCCATGGGTCACTCATCAGAATCACAACTTCTCTCCCCTTCTCATTCCTTTCCACTCTAGCACATATACATTTCACACCACACCACTCATTTTCACCGCTTCTTTTCATCTTTGTTTCAGTCACTGAGAGCAAATCAAATTTACCCTTTCTAAATTCATCCATCACCTCTCTCCTCATCATTTATTCCTCTGACATTCCATGTACCCATACGATTAATACATTTTCGCCGAAAGATAGAAAGTCGCTTACGGGGAGCACGACCTTCTCCGAGGGATGCATTAGCATTCATGGCAAGAGATAAATGCTAGTGGGTAGTCAGCCCAACTACCACCGTCCCTTTAGTCGCCTTTATGCGACACGCATAACATACGCTGCGGGAATTATTGTATATATATATATATATATATATATATATATATATATATATATATATATATATATATATATATATATATATATATATATATATATATATATATATATATATAATAATATATATATATATATATATATTATATATATATATATATATATATATATATAAAGAGAGAGTACACGCATACTCGAAGCGTTGAAATTACCTCCCATTTTAATGGTGCGCCTTTCTCTTTTTGCGTTCATATTCTTTACACACTCATCCTCCAGGCAACATATATTACTGACCACCATTTATCCACATATATACACATACTTAAAGTACACACCCCTCTTCTTGACAACACCTTACAGATATCCCTACTACTCATATCCCTATGTGTGGGGGAGAAAGAATTGCCCACATTGTATGTCCTGTGTGTCGTAGAAGGCGACTAAGGGACGGTGGTAGTTGGGTTGGCTGCCCACTACCACCTATCTCTTGCTAGGAATGCTGATGCATGCCTCGGAGATGGTCGTGATCGCCGTAAACGGCCTTCTAATTTTTGGCGAAATCTGTATGAATCGTATGGGTACATGAATGTCAGAGGGAATAAATGTTGAGGAGAAGAGAGAGGTGATGATGGATGTATTAGAAAGGGCAAATTTGATTTCTCTGCTGTAAACTGAAACCAAAGATTTGAAAGGAACGTGTAGAAAATGAGTGGTGTGTTTGGTGCTGAAATGTGTGTTGCTGGGTGTGGAAAGGAATGAGAGGGGAAGGAAGGAGTTGCAATTTTTGATGAGTGACTTGTGGTACAGAGGTATGGTAGACTTTGTGTGTGTTGTGTGAGTCTAGAATTTGCTAATGGTTAAATTTTAAGTTTGAAAAGGTCAAGGAAATCCAAGGTAGTGTGCTGCTGACGTATGCGTCCATCTGAGGAAACTGAAGAGGAGATGTACGAATTTTCGGGAAAATTCTGAATGATGTTTGGATGCGGATGTGAGTTAGGAGCTTCAGATTGATGGATGTTGGGAGGACCTGAATGGTTGAAGGTGGGTGATCAAAAAAGGGAATGGGTTATGCAGTGTTTTTGGGGTGTCGGAAGAAAATGATAATGGTAGGAGGGTGATTGATTTCTTAGGAGAGAGTAGTGTGTAAGTAATACTCTTTAAACACAAAGAGTATCCATAGTATACTAGAGTTGGTGTAGGTAGAGATGCTATCGAAGTGAAAAGTATGATAAATTTTGTGTTGGTGAGAAGGAAGATGTTGAAGTATGTGTTTGGATGTTAAATAAGTTGAAGGGGTTGTGTTTAGGAATGGGATTATCGCATCATTATGTTGTTCTATGTAAAATTAAGTTAGTGGGTGGCCTTGGATGGAGAGGAAGGTAATACGAAGGAAGTGGGTAAAATTAAGAGTGAGAAGTTAAGTGAACAAGGTTAAAAGGATAAAGTATGTTAGAGCGCTCGCAAGTAAATCAGTTGAATGTGACAAAGTTTGAAACTGAACAAATCTGGGAGCCAATGAAGGAAGCAATTGTTTAAATTGTGCTAGATTGTGGATGTGCTAAAGTAGGAAGAAAGAATGTTAACAGTGAGTGGTGAATGAAGAGGTGATGGCAAGCGGTTAAAAGTAAAAAAGAAAACGTGGTTGAATGTACTAAAAAGCAAATGATGAAGTTTTCAAAAGAAAGATGCTTGGAATTATATAAGGGAGGAAAAAAGGAAATACTAAAAGCGTTTTTATTTTTTTTTTTTTTTTTTTTATAAGTTGTCATATCGCTCACGGCAGAACCCTATTCAAGGAGGGGTGTTACACGTCTTCAGAAGCTCACCAACTAATGCAAATAACGCAGATGAGCACAGACCGCAAGCTTGAAGAGAGGCGAGTTAAATTCAGCAGAAACACAAGAAGATGGAAGAGAATTCCACAGAACAGAGGTGGCAGGAAAGAAGGAAGCACCGCCAGCGTACTAGCCTGGAGTTACCGATATCCACACAAAACTCCATGGCGGCAGGACACGCACCCTTGTGCCTACCGGGCGCCGTAAAGGTTCGGTGTACGCAGTTACAAGTTCCCTCGGAGCATCTGCCGCTGCGGTACTATAGAAAAGAGATAAAGCACCAACATCGCGCCCCAAAGATAGAGGGTCAAGTGAGTGGAAATTACGGAACAGTTTATAAGTCTTTTGCCTTTGACTCGACCCTGTCCAAAAGCCGGGGAAACCAGAGGCCCCCCAGATATGAGAGCAGTACTCCATAAAGGGGCGGATTGAGGCCCTTGTATAAGTGGATAACTGAGAAGAAGAAAAAAAGTCTCGCAGTCTAAACAGAATTTCCCAGTTTTCTTTGAGGCCGCCCCCTAGCAACCGTTGTGTTGTGAGGTTTCCAAAACATTTTTTTTGGTTTATGTTAATGCCAAGGATGTTTTATATTGTCAACAGGAGAGACGACGAGAGAACCGTCGAAAGAGATTAGGAAAGTTGAAAGGGTTTTTAGAGAGGGAGATTTGTTAGAAGTTGAGTTTTTAAAGAATTAAATTTCACAAGGGTGAGACGACCCCACCCGGAATTTCTATCCAGATCTGCGAGATAGAATCGGAAAGATTAAGATGAGAAGCAATTCTAAAGTAAAAGAAGGAGCAGAATTGAAATGAGTTGAAAATGAAGGTCGAGTCATCGGCATAGCGAGTGGATAGAGTTAAAGAATTTGCAGGTTGAGAAGATCATTAATGAAAAGTAAAAAATAAAGTAGGAGATAAAGACAGAACCCTGAGAGGAACACCACAATGACAGAAAAAAAAGAAGAAGAAGTCACCCCGTCAACAACAGCCATATCGAGCGATTTGAGAGAAAACTAGACATAAGTAAAGCCAAAGAGAAGGAGGAAACCGAAAGGAAGGGGAAGAAAAAAAAGAAACTTGAGACAGTGACGCGTGCCATACCCGGCAAATGCTTGGATATGTAAGCGCCACCACGCAAGTCGTCGCCATAGTTCCTAAGGGCCGCGAAAACCATAAATCAAGTAAGATAGGAAAAGTATATCGCCAGTAGACTCTGTGCGCGGAAAGCCGTACTGGCGATCGGAAAGAAGTGAATGAGATTCCAGATGGTCTAGAAAAGCAAGAGTTGAGAAGGGTTTCAAAGATCTTAGATAGAATACAAAGGAGAGCTATAGGAGCGGGCGATAGTTAAGAAGGATCAGGAAGCGCTTCCTTTTTTTCGAATCGGTTGGGACATGTGGCGTTGCTCCAACACTGAGGGAAAGTTTAGTATTGAGACATATAGTGAATATAGTTGAACGAGAGGAGGGGCCAGCACGGAAGCACACTCCCTCAAAACACGGGGAGGAATGCCATCCGGGCCACCCGCCTTCCTAACGTTCATAGATTTCAGAAGCCCATGCAACCGATCAAATTAATCACAGGCAAAGCATAGGACACCTGAGAGGAGAAGGAGGAGGAGGGAGGAATGCTCAGAATCATCCAGGGTTGGTTAGAGGAAAATTTAGGAGGCCGAAAGATGGCCTTTTCAGGTGAGAATTAGGCAGCAGAAACCATCAGAACGAATAAGAGGAGAAAGGCAGATTTACAGAAGTTGTTAGGATATGTTTTTGGCAAGAAGGCCCAGAAAGATTTGTCATACGTAGGAGAAAAGAAGAGGTAAATGAACAGTTTGGAAGGAGCATGAATGGGGACTTACAAGGAAATAGAAGCTCTTCTGGAAGGAGCGCGAAAGGTTAAGAAATGAGAATAAGGCGAACCTGCTTAGAATAATGAATAAGGCATGGTGCTTTTGTAACTGATGAATGGATGTGAGGTGAGTGTTGGAAAGAACACTTCGAGAATCTGCATAATATTGGCAGTAAAGATGAAGAGGTGATAGTGAATTGTGTGGGTTTATGCGTGCAAGAAGGAATAATATTTTGGGGATGATGGTTATTAGCAAGGAGCAGGTAATGGGTAGAGTGAGAAAGTTAAAGAATGGTAAATCTGCAGTTATTAGTGTAAATAACAACGGCCGTGAAATTGTCAAGGAACAGAGCGAGATCTGATTGATTGGATTTGGAAGTTGTGTAATAAAGCGTTTATTGGAGGGGTATAGTTTCCAAGGGATTGGAGGAGAGCAGTAATAGTACCCTTAATATAAGGTAAGGGAGATCACACGGGAACTGTAGAAAATTTATAGTGGAATTAAGTTTATGGAGTGTTGTAGGGAAGATATTATGCTGGTATTTTTGGTTTCGAAAGAGTGCGTCGTATGTGACTGAAGGGACTGATGGTGAAGAACAAGGTGGTTTAGGAGTATGTTAGAAGATGTGTGGATCAAATCTTTACATTGAACAAATGATTGAGAAATGAGGGAGAAAAAGAATAAATTGTATTAGGTTTTATGGATTTGCAACAGGCGTATGATAGGTTTAATAGGGACAGCTCTATGACCCAGGTGTTAGTGATATATGGTGTGGGTGGTAGGCTTCTGAATGCGAATCAAAAGTATGGATGACGATAGTGAGGGCGTGTGTAAGAATAAATGGTGTTAAAGGTGATTGGTTAGTATTAATAGCGGGTGAGACAGGGTTGTGTTATGTCTCCTTGGTTATTCAATTGTATATGGATGGGGTATGAAAAAGAATTAGAGGTGGGAGTGGCAGGAAATGTGTTAGAATGATGGGAGAATGGAGATGAGTTGGAGGTGTCCTACCATATTATATGCGGATTGATTTGGTTCTTGTGATGCAGGCGGCGAAATCTGAAGGGGAAGACGTTTGAGAGGATTGTAAGAGAAGATTTGGCAGGGGTGTAAAGGAGGGCGGTTGGGTTTTGAAAGATTTCCAGTTAGTAAGAAAGTAAGTAAACGTAGATAAAGGAAGAAGTAAGGTTATGGTTGTGATGAGGACAGTCCTCAGTGTGACAGTTATGTTAGATAGTGAGCAGCTGGAACCAAGTGTCTTTAGTTTAAATATTTAGGAATATGTGTTGGATGAGAAGGGAACGGATGATGCAGGCAGATGTAGTAGGAAAGTTGTGAATTGGCAGGAAGGAGCGATTGCTGTTGGCAATTAAATCGTGGTGAATTTGTAAAGGGACTAAAGTCTTCAGTGCCAGCTAGGCTTACAGGAAGGTATGTTGTTACCTGTGTATTGTTATAGTAGCGAGACTATGGTCTGGAATAAGAAGGTATAGTATCTAAAAGTTTCAATGTGTTCAGAAATGGAAACAATCTTAGGGGCCATGCTAGGTGTGAGAAGAATTGATAAAATGAGGAATGAACGTATTAAGCAGAGCTGTGTGGTGTAAAGAAAGGGGGTAAATGCGAGAAATAAAATGAAAAGATATGTTGATGGTTTGGTTTCATGTGGAAAGATGAATATAGTCGGTTGAGTTAAGCGGATGTATAGTGGCGAATGCTGTTGGGAACCGACCGGCTGGGAGACCGACAAAGAAAAAGTGATTGAGTCAGTGAACGAATGTCTGAGAGGGAGAGAAATGTAAGTGTGCGAGCGAGGAATAAAGGGTAATAGGCAGTGAATGGCGGGGGTTTGGTATGGGGGCATGTTGTGGCCCACCTGGCCAAGGGAGGAACCCTTACATTGACGGATTACCATAGTGAGGTCCGTTCGCCGGTCCCATTTGAAGCCTCTAGGGTGGTATTTTCTGTCATACTTGGTGACGAGTTCTCACTAATTAATGGTACAGAGGGGGAGGTAAGGCTGGGCTTTCTTTTCGACTTTTGTCATATTCTTCTACTGCTTTTCTTTTCCGATTCATGACACGCACCTTACCCACAGTCTTGGGGAAAAGAGGAAGATAAAGAAAGAATAAAGAAAGAAATATCTGAGTAATCTAATTTTATTTATTTCTTTATTGAAAATGATTTGAAACTACACTGATGAATTTGCTTATTATATAGATGAAGTATATTATCATTATTAATCAGGTGATAACTAATAATTATTAATTTAGGTAAAAAAATTTGCCTAAAAAATCAAAAAAATTATGATTTTTTCATAAAAAAAACCAATTGATTTAATCAACTGATTAAATCAATTTGATTTAATTAGTGCCAACTCTGCCCACAAGTATAGTTTATTTATATAAAACGTCGTTAACAAATCAGGCACACGATAAGAAAAATATTTTTCTAATGAAACATCTTTCTATAGTTAGTTTTATATAAAGTAAATAACTTGATTTTCTTATAGCGTACATAGAAGGCTGTCAATAATTAACATTTGTTCAACAGATTAGCATTAATCTATTGTGAAGATAAAAATCTAAACGAAAATAGATTCTTACCTGACCAAAACCTAGGAAAAACATCTGGGGCGGAGTCAAATTCAGACCTGGAAGCATCTGCTCATGCTGTGGATGTTTCTTTGACCATTCAGAATAAGCTTGAAAACTTGCTTTAAGGCCTCCATTGTCAGCAATATTTTCTCCTATAAAATAAACATTAAGGGTATTCAAACACACGTTTGAAACATTTGAAACATTTTCTTTCTTTTACTTTAATAAGAAAATGAAATTATTTAGCACTAGTCGATTTTATGTATAAAAAGTTGTAACAGAGTGTAAAAGTTTTAGGAAATAATAAAAGAAATTTTAAACTCTCTCTCTCTCTCTCTCTCTCTCTCTCTCTCTCTCTCTCTCTCTCTCTCTCTCTCTCTCTCTCTCTCTCTCTCTCTCTC
>JABUQX010030201.1:20000-25000 GCA_015478945.1 Trachelipus rathkii
ATAATAATAATAATAATAATAATAATAATAATAATAATAATAATAATAATATAATAATAATTAATAATAATAATAGATGAATTTACAAACAGCACTAAGAATAAAAAATAATATAATAATAATAATAATAATAATAATAATAATAATAATAATAATTAATAATCACTGTGGGGGGAAAAATAATTCCCTCACTGTATGTCCTGCATATCGTAGGAGGCGAATAAAATGGCCGTTATAGCTTGGGATGGGGCCCGCTCTCAAATATTAGTGCTCCAGAAATGCTCATGCATGCCTCGGTTTCTGATGTATGTTTGAGCAACCCCACCCACAGTCTATGGAGATATTAGGGGGGTAAATGAATGAATTATATATATATATATATATATATATATATATATATATCATTATATATATCCATATATATATATATTTATATAATATGAATGAATATATATATATATATATATATATATATATATATATATATATACCATTTTCTTATCCTGCTCTGAAAAAGAGCTACGTATATACATGGCCCCTACTGCAGGTCCGATTGCCGCATCGGTTGCAGCAACACATTCTCGCCAACCTTCTTCTCCACCAGAAATTCCGACTTGAGCCTTTTCTAAAATTGAGTACGCCTCTCTAAATTCTCTTGAAAGGTATGCGATATGGTTCTTCACAATATGCCACGTCAGATAATTGTGAATCGATCTATAAAGAAATGTTCCTATCATTTAATAAGCATTTAATTAGCACTAAATATCTTTAACTATTCCACAGGTTTTGAAATTAAACAAAGATTTTTATGAGATTTTTAACTTCTACTAAAAAATAAAAGTATTTAATATTTTTAAGGATTAAATAAAAAATAAACGTGTATAATATTTTTAAGGATTAAATGAAAAATAAAAGTATGTAATATTTTTAAGGATTAAATAAAAAATAAACGTTTAATATTTTTAAGGATTAAATAAAAAGTAAAAGTAAACATGTTTAATATTTTTAAGGGATAAATAAAAAGTAAACATGTTTAATATTTTTAACCCAGCAAAAAATTGCTATAGGATCCCATCCATTCCTATCTTAATTAAGATAGGAATGGATGGGATCCTATAGGAATTTTTTGCTGGGAAGGATTAAATAAAAATAAAAGTATTCAATATTTTTAAGGATTAAATCAAAGATAAACATGTTTAATATTTTAAAGGATTAAATAAAAAATAAAAGTATTTACTATTTTTAAGAATTAAATAAAAAATAAAAGCATTTAATATTTTTAAGGATTAAATAAAAAATAAAAGTATTTAACATTTTTAAGGATTAAATAAAAAATAAAAGTATTTAACATTTTTTTAACGTATTAAATATAAAAAATAAAGTATTTAGATTTTTAAGGATTAAATAAAAAATAAAAGGTTAAATCATTTTTAGGATAATAAAAATTGAAAAGTAATTACTTATTTTTAATGATTAAATTAAAAAATAAAGGAATTTAACATTTAAGGAAAAATAAAAAGTAAAAGTATTTAATATTTTTAAGGATTAAATAAAAATAAACATGTTTAATATTTTAAGATTAAATAAAAAATAAAAGTATTTAATATTTAAGATTAAATAATGCCTACTCCTTTCATTCATATTTAATTAGTTATCTACCTGATTTAATTACATCAAAATTTTACCAAGATTTTTTTTATTTCAATTAAATAGGTCAATTATTGCGTTTAAAGCGTAACAAATTGCAGCTCATTAATCTATTCAACTGGCGGTAACACGGCAGGAAAAGACTCTGCGTTTTAAACGCTATAGTATAAAAGGGGCGTTAAATGGCTTTTTAGAACTTGTGATATATTTACAAATTTTTTAAATTTTTTTATAAAAAACAAATCATAAAAACAATTAAATTTCATATCAGTTCGAACTAGGGTTGGCCGAGCCGCACCGCACCACACCGCCACCGCACACGCACCAAAGGTTAATTTTTATCACATCGCCACCGTCACCGCACAGCACCAGAGTAAGCACAACAGCGCACCAAGGTAATTTTATCTGCATCGCACAGCACCACACCTCTATATTTTTAAAATCGCATCACAGCAGGACACCGTAAATGTGTACCGCGCCGCGCGGCGCCGCACCGCACTCGGTGCGTCGCCAACCTTAGTTCGAACATATTTTTTTTATATGAATTGTATTATGCGTTGGGTATCACTTACGTATTTCCTTTCTCCGTTGCGGTCTTATGAAAATTAAAATGAGAAAGTTGTTCGAGTATTCAGGGGCGTAAAAACAACCACTTCTGGCGTTGGGAAAGACAACCTTACGATTAATTTTTTTAAAGGCAGAATTTACGAATGTCGTCAATTTCAATCTAAGCAATGGAAACATTATTACAACCAAAAATTCAGGTAGAAAAAAAAATATTATATAATTATTTATAGTAACTAGAAATGGGTAAAACAGTTCATGACTCCCTAACAACGATATGTAAAACCACCCAAAAAAATACAAAACAGAAAAAAACAAACAAAAAAACAAAAAAAAACACAAACGTAGATCAAGTATTTCTTATTGTTTCTCATATTTCCAACCGCCCTAATTTTAATCACAAACAAATTTCAAAAATCATGTGGGAAAGATGCCAGATTCGCTGGACAATAGTAAAATATTGATGACGTTTCGTAGGAATGTCTATCGAATCTGTACTCTCTTAATATGATTTTCCATTTTATATTTCAAATTTAAGGGACGCTGTTAAAAAAAAAAAAAGAAAAGGGAATTACCTGATATATTTTTTTTTTTTACATATATTTGGTGGCTAGTCGTTCGGAGTCATGAACCATTTTGCCCATCTCCAATACTGATAGAATGTTCCGTGGTCAGTTGGTAAAACACTTATTATTAACTATAAAGTGTATTAGTCGAACTAGTTTAACTACCAGAGAATGTAAGGCTATTCTCTCTTTACACTTATCTTTGGCCCACTTCACTCAGCCGTAAATGAATACATTAGTAATTTTTTTTTATTTTTTTTTTTTTTACAGTTTTGTCACCGCTCCACGGCCCAGGCCTTTTCAGGAGGGGACATTAAAAAAGAATATGGTTTGAGACCCACCCGAGCCCTAACCTTAACTTAAATTTTTCAGGTTTGCACAGACATGGGCTTTAAAGAGAGGTAAGGTTAAATACAGCAGGAAAAACAGATTTATGCAGGAGCCACAGAACGGAGTTCCCGGAAAATTAGGAGCACCACAACGGGCGATTCTGGTCTTTTCAATCCTCACACAAATGCGAGTGTAAGGCACCTCTTGTGCTTCGATGGTGACAAAATGGTGGTGGAATACGAGAGGTCAACTCCCTCGAGCATCTGCCGTTGTAGTACCAATAGAAAAGAGATGCGTGCGCCACGGTCACGTCGCAGGGATAGAGGGTCCAGGGAATTAGAAAGTAGGGGACAATTTATTAGTTTCTCAGTCTTAGACTCAACCCTATCCAAACAAGGGTGGAAGCCGGAGTTCCCCAATGTGAGAACAATACCTCCAAACAAAGCGCGAGAAGACCTTATATAACTGGAGTAGCTGTGCAGAGGAAAAAAAATTCCCGCAGCCTAAACAGGACTCTCAGCTTCTTTAAGACCACCTTAGCAATCGTTGTAATGTGAGGTTTCCAAGACCATTTATTGTTTATATTTTAGATCAATAATGTTTATGTTGTAACAGGTTTGATACGTAGAGCTGTCGAGGAGATAGGAAAGTTGGGAGTTTTTTTTGAGAGGGGATACAAAGAAGTTGAGTTTTTGAAGAGTTGAATTTTACAAAGTTGCTGTGACCCCACCGGAAAATCCCATTCAGATCCGCAAGAATAGAGTCGGAAAGTTGTAGACGTGAGGCAATTCTACATGCAAAAGAAGGAGCAGATTTGAAATGAGTAGAAGAATGGACAGCGAGTCATCGGCGTAAGAGTGAAAAGTGTTAGAAGTGCAGCTGAGGAGATACTTGATGAAAAGTAAGAATAAAGTTGGAGATAAAACAGAACCTTGAGGAACACCACAATTAACAAGAAAGGAGGAAGAGGACGCTCCATCAACGAGTGCTGATATGGAGCGATTAGAGAGAAAACTTGATAATAGTAGGCAAAGAGAAGGAGGAAACGAAAAGGAATTGAGCTTGGAGAGCAGTGATGTTTGCCAAATATGATCGAAAGCTTTCGATATGTCAAGCGCCACCACACAATAATCCCCATAGTACTTAGCTAAGGACAGAAGATCATGTCAGTGAGATAGGAAAGTGTGTCAAAAGTTGACCTTGCGCGGCGAAAGGCATACTGACGATCTGAAAGAATGGAATGAGACTCCAAATGACCCAGGAAATGAGAGTTAAGGAGAGTTTCAAAGATTTTAGATAGAATACAGGCGAGAGCTATAAGATGCTAGTTTGAAGGATCAGAACTGCTACCCTTTTTCGGGATCGGCTGAACATATGCGGGCTTCCAGAAATATTAGTATTAAGGCATAGAGAGTAGAGTTGAACAAGGACAGGCACCAGCTCTGTTGCACATTCCCTCAGAGAGCAGAGAGGAATGCCATCCGGACCACTAGCCTTCCTGACGTTCATAGATCTCAGGATCTCATACACTTGATCATGTGTAATCACAGGTAGAAACATGGAATACCTAAGTGAGAGGAGGAGTAGGAGGGGGGATACCACAATCGCAGAAGGTAGAATTAGATGAAAAAAGAAGGACGAAGAGATTGGCCTTTTCAGAAGGAGAGTTAGCTACAGATCCGTCAGAGCGAATAAGGAGAGGAAAGGCAGATTTACAAAAGTTGCTAGAGATGTTTTTGGCAAGAGGCAAGAAATTTTTATCAGTATGAGAGCCAAGGAGGTTGACACACTTTCTTTTAGTGAAAGTGTACTTAGCCTGTTGAATAATATCCCTGCAACGATTCCTAGAAGAATTAAAATTGATAAAAGTGATAGGAGAACGAGCGTTTTTCC
>JABUQX010030201.1:30000-32500 GCA_015478945.1 Trachelipus rathkii
TCCTGTTATTTACTTTTATGTTTCATTTGTATCATTGTTATAATAGGTCATTTATTGCGGAGAAGAAGTTTGTGGTTTAACTTTTATGAAATTGGCCCTTCAAGGAAAACGTTATTAAACCAAGGCGAACACAAAAACAACTGTCAGGTTCCCAGCCTGGCCCCACCTCGGTCCCTCCTACTCCTAGATCAGGTGTTTCCTCTTCAATTCCTTCTACTTCAACGAAAGTCCTCTGCATAACCTCAGCGATTCGTCGCCTGGTATGCCCTTAACACCCGAGGTGTCCAAATGGTTGGAGCAATCCCGAAAAGGTGCCCTCGTCATCGTCGTTCTCATTTGTTTACTACATATGCTGCTTCCCTCCGGGAATGCCAGCTGACACATCATTCCCGATATATTATTTATTCCGATCCACTACCTCCAAAACTCTTACTGAGAAAAGAACCATTATTCTCAGTGATGCACTTGAAAAAGCTTTAGGAGTTGAAGACCCCCAGTCACAATAATGAGAAATGGGTCCCTTCTAATTCAAACAACTAACCGGAATCAAAGTTCCATCTTACCATTCTTAAGGTCTCTCGGAAATATCTCTCTTATTTCCATTCCTGATGAAATAAGAAACACATCCAAAGGTAATATTTATTCTTTAGAACCTTATCTTTACTTTTCATAAACAATCTTCTCAGCTGCACTTTTAACTCTGCTTCATTCTTATGTCGATGATTCAACTCTCCATTCTTCCACTCATTTCAAATCTGTTCCCTCTTTTGCATCTAGAGTTGATTCTCGACTTCAACTTTCAGATTATACTCTTGCCGATCTAGATGGGATTTCACGGTCTAATCACCACAACTTTGTGAAATTTAACTCTTAAAAAACTCAACTTTTTTACATCTACCTCTCAACCCCAACCCTAAACTTTCCTAACTCCCTAGGCCTAGACGGTTCTCCCGACTAACCTCTGAACAACATAAAACATTCTTGGTCTTGTCTTGGAAGCTCATATCTTTCAACGGTTGCCTCAAAGAATCTGGAAGTTCTGTTCAGATTGGGGGAATTTTTTTTCTTCTGCACCGTTACCCCAGTTATATAAGGGTCTTATCCGCCTTTGTATGGAGTGGTGTAACTGCTGTTCTCACATTTTGGGGGGATCCGTTTCAACCCTTGTTTTTGAATAGGGCCGAGTCTAAGGTTAAAATTAACTCTTTAGTACTTTCAAATTTCTTTGACCCTCTTTCTCTGTGACGTGACTTTGGCGCACTAACTCTTTCTATAGGTACTACAACGGGATGCGCTTGAAGGAATTGAGTGAGTGGTGATATATATATATATATATATATATATAATATATATATATATATATTATATATATATATATATATATATATATATATATATATATATATATGTATGTATATATATATATATATTAATATATAATATATATATAAAATAACTAATGTATTTCATTACTGGATTCACTCTCAATAAGAAGAGTAAAAGGGCTAAAGTATTAAAAATGAAATAAGACTAATGCACAGAAATAAAAGTTTCAAAAATGGGTTGTAAATCTCATTTAAATAGTAATTAAGCAAATATATATATTATATATATATATATATATATATATATATATAGAGAGCATACTTCTATATATTAGATATATAGAGAATATATATTTTTTTTATAATATATATATATTATAAGAGATATAGAGAGCATACTTCTATATCTACATTACAATTACATTGATTTTTTTAAAACTCTTGTTCCAGAATTACACTTAGGATCTTGAATGTACTTTATAAAAGTAATATTTATCTTGCTTACCAAGTGCTCTTCGTATTGCTACTTGATTGTCGGAGGCAAGTTTTCCAAGGGTCTCTCCGATATGACGCAGGTTTGCCTTCTGGTTTTATGCTTGTAGCGATCCAACCTCCGCAAGCATACGAATAAAAATCTTCACAAGGATTTACGGAAAGGTTCATTCTTTCCAGAACTTTTCCACTAATCATGACACACTCTTCTGTTAAGCAGGTATTGAACAAAGAATCTACAATTTAAAAAAGAAAAAGGAGTAAGGACGTTAGATAGGTGATAAAGTAACAATCCTAGAAAACTTAATAACTAAAAGGTATCTAAATAAATTATTAACATAAATTTCTGTTGCAATGGATTTTAGAATGTGAAGTTTCAGACATCCTAGGATATGAATGATTGACTAATGCGTATCATAGATGTGACTTAGACCTTCATCACTCTATTACATCAAAACAATGAATTATTTTTTTTATAAAACAATCTAATTGAACTTATAAATACAATCTAATACAATAATTAGATACCATGATTTAAACTTACCATGATTAGTGAGAATAAAATGTGAAGATTTGGTGGCCTGAGAATGAATAATAGCAACTAATATGGTTACAGTAAGTATTAGAACACCCCAGCCAACTAAAAGTAGTTTTTCTAACTTTGTTCTCGATCTCCAGTAATG